>CM035434.1:76248092-76478092 GCA_020310875.1 Ceratopteris richardii
ATGTCATGTCATGAATCATAATCCATTACTTATGAATCTTTTTTTGTTTTACCATTTTCCATAGATCACCATATTTCAAAGACATGGTAAAGAAGATAGGTGAATATGGAGCACACTGTCCCTTCATCTTCGGAGAGCTTACACACCACTTTATTGGAGAAAGAGACGAAGCTTGTTGAAGCCACATGTGAGAGCATAAAGAAATCATGGGAAAGAAATGGAGTATCATTGTTGGTGGATGGATGGAGTGACATTCAACGATGCCCTATCAATGGAGTGGTAGCCTATTCTCATGGGGAAACGTACTTCATCTCATCACATGATGCATCTAAGATATGAAAGTCAACTGATATACTTGCGGTAGAGTGGACAAGTGCCATATAGATTGTGGGGCCTTCAAATGTTGTTTGCATTATAGCAGATGGAGAGCCTTCAAATAGAGTTGCAGGTGCAGTTATTGAAAATTTGTACCCTCACATGATTGTTTGCTTTTCCATGGCTCATTGTTTGAACAATATTCTCAAAGATATTGGGAATTTGGATTGGATTTTGCCTGGAAATAATGAGGAAAACTCATCGGTTAGTTTCATCAACAACCACACACATGTGAAGAATGAGTTTAGCAAGAGGTCTACTCTTGCTTTGCTCAAGTATTCAGACACAAGATTTGCATAAAACTTCACAATGTTACACTACGTACTAAAATGTAGTGGTGTCTCGAGAGGGCTCTTATTGAGCGATGAGTTTGCAAGGATGACAAAGGCCTCTAATTTTACGGGAAATCACTTTAGAAGGTTAGTTGATGATGCAACATGGTGGGAGAACATTTCTCACATTGTGGATATTGTGCATCCACTTGTGCACTTGCTAAAAGTTGTGGATTCCATGGAGCCTTGTATTGGTAAAGTAATTGAAGCTATGGATCGCACAATTTAATCACTAAAAACATTGGTGAAGGATAATGACAAGTATGAAGAAATTTCAGCTATTTGTGTTAGTAGGTGGAATGCATACTACTCCCCACTTCATGCGACGGCATACATGTTGGATGCAAAATTTCAAGGTAAAAAACAATATTCAGATCCAGAGGTAGCTAATGGATGGAGGATCATATTAGAGAGGCTTGCCCTAGATAGTGCAACTAGAAGACTTATCAGAGATCAACTATCCAAATATAGGACCGAGAAAGATGCTTCATATGCATGTACAGATGCCCAAGAGGATAGATTACATGTTGGTGCTTCCCTATGTTGGGAAGATTTTGGTTTTTATCTTCAACAATTGGCCATTTGAATACCTAGTCAAGCTTGCACTATGAGTTTCCTTGCGCAACTATGGAGTGTGTATGGACATGTATCCTCAAAAAAGAAGAAGAAACTTGGTGTGCAGCGTGCTAGTGATCTTGTGTTTGATAGTGCCAATTTGAGGATGCTTTGAAGGACCCAATGCATGGAAGGAGATCCTTTTAGAGAATGGGAGGTAGAGCACGAGGGAGACCAAGTCGCAAATGAAGAACATGAAGTAGAAGCCACTAATTGTGTTGTAAAAAATGAGACTCCCCACTTGGATTCTCCATAGTCATTATACTTATGTTGTAGTGTCTACATTTATGCTCCATGCTAGTCAAATATAGTTACTAGTTACTTGTGGCCATTGACTAGTCTTTTTGTCGATCGATGGTATACCATATGATGTAACATCTTTTTCTTTTTATGATGTAACATCTTTTTGATATGATGATGATGATGTATCCATCTTTTTTGACATGATGAAATACATATGACTTGTCACTTGTCACTTTTGCAATATTTTTAAAATTTGAATGTTCAATTCAAGTCTCAATCATCAAGATTCAATGTCCTTCGTACGTGTGTATATTGTTTATACTTTAAAAACATATTTTTTCTATGGTCTTCTTATTATTGGTTGTCTAATATATTAGCAAATTCATTCTAGATGACATTCATATGATTCTTTTGAAAAAAATTGCATTATTTAAGTGCCATCCTAGGGAAAAGTTACCGGGACACCTAAGGCACCGTCCCCGTCTAGGGACATCACCATTTGCGGGACCCGTCCCTGTCCCCTGATGAATGTGACTCTACCAATTCATGCCTCCGAAACTCACACTACCTCTATCTCACTGTCGCACTCACTTCCTTTCCTAGTCACACATACATAGACTCCAGGCTTTTATTTCTTTCTCACCCTTACTTTAGTCATTTATTTCTAGTCTTTCTTGCATTCTAACACTCACACAATTCTTAGTTCCTTACAAGCTCTCACTTTTTCTCCCTTATTCAAACACGTTTTACTCCCAAACTCTCTCCCTTGCTATAGCTAGTACAAGATATTGATGAGGTCTAGAAATGCCAACAACTCTAGTGATGTGGAAAGATTTTCAAGTGGAGTCTCTTATCCCCAACTTGTGACGTAGACCCCTTTTTTCAATGGATCACATTGTGTAGTTTGTAATTGTCAACTCCCTTGAGGAGGAACACCGCTCATAAATAAATGTGAGTATTGTTAATGAAAAGATCAAGAATTTAGCTTTTTGCTCATGAAGGTCTTGAGCTCAAAAAATATGCAAATGATTATAGCTACATCTATCTATGTTTGCTTCAATTTCTTATTTTTCATCAAGTTTCTCTCATTCTAAACCCTCTAACATGCGCAAACACATTCACTTCCTCGATCCCAAGTAGGACCTCCAAAATGATGTTGTTCTCGAGCTCGAGGAGACTACGCTTATTTGCAACCGAAGTCACCTGAATGATCACTTTTGGCAACCTTTTCTTATCCTATACTCGTGATCATGCGCAATTGCACCTGCTTTTCGGATTGCCCAAGGATGATACACAAGATTGCAACAATGTTTTCACGTGCTCTCTCTTAAGTTTGACTTGAATGGTGTTTTAATATATCAACCTTGCATGCCTAAGAACCCCATGACGTAATTCAATTTTCCTAAAATTCTGGCCCCAAAGTATTAGCTTCATGCAAGCATTCCGCTTGGGAGTTCACAAGTCATTCTTCTTGTGCTAGGCTTCTATGCACTCGTAGGAGTCGATTCCATCGCCATAGCCAGAACATCATATCCACTAAGTTGCATCCCTTTTTTAAACCTATTCACCCTCACATGGTATTATATATTCAAATAGTCGCTCTAGGACCACCAACATTTTCCCATTGTGGTGGCATTAAAATCATCATGATGATAAAGCTTCAATTCATGAGTGAGACCAACGAAAAAAACAGTCCAGATCTTGATAAAAGATCCATCTAGAGCTTCCCCTTCTACTCGTTATCAATTGTTATCAAATGTTGAGCAGTTCTCGCGAAGAGAAAAGGTCGACATAGTTTTATTTACCATGGTTTCTTTACATGTATACACTACTCTGAAGCAATCCTTATGACGATTCTTTGCGCACTTTTATTGTGGTGAACCATAAATAGTGACAACCAAAAAAACATCAACCCTCGAGACCTTTTTCTGAACCGACTGCAGATATAGCGCAACGATTCCCAAATGTGCATCAGAGGTCAACAGCAGCGCAACTGTTCTTTCTCCAAGCAAGGCATGGACATACACATGCTCTTGTTATCGTAACAATGTACACACATGCAACCATCAACGCCCTTTGGTCCGCAACCTCAGAATCCGAAACGACAAGCAGCAACACATACATCCTAACTATTAACAATATAATCCCAAGCCCAAATCTCCTCAGAGTCCTCAGGACTGCATGTAGGTAGACTCCTGAGGACTCCATGTAGGTTCACAGATATGTAAGTTTGCAATGCAAGAGAGGGGGAAATAATAATGCAAAAGAAATTGGGCTACAGAATTGAGAGTTCCATCAGTCATTGCTGCGCACGCTTACACCCTTGATGCAGAAGTACAACAAAAGCATGAGCACTTGATTAGGTCCTAAGCCCAAGGAGAAGATACATATATACACTTGTATTTCACCCCAAATTACTCGAAATCGGTCCACTCGCCTTCCTCGAATGCAAATCAATACCAACTTACAATGACTGACTCTCATGAGCGCACTCTCTCCTCACTCACACTTTCTTGTTCCACTTGCTCTATTTCTCTTTCTCTCTTTAGTTCACTCTTCCTGTTCCCACCTTTCACCCACACACACTCTTCAATATTTCTCCCTTGCACACACCTTAACACTCACTCTCTTCCTTTCTTTCTTTCTCACACACCAACTTCCTCTCTTTCTCATACACTCTTCCCTTCCTTTTCCTCCTTCACTTTCTCTTCCCCACTCCCTTCCTATCTCTCTTACACACCCACACACATTCACTCCCGTCCACTTACACACATATACTCTTCCACTCTCTCTTTACTCTCAACCTCTTACTAACTCTCACAACTCACTCCTCCGTGACTCACAACTCATTCACCACTCACTCTCAACTCACTGACTCACATATATAGGCACTCACTTAGATAGCTACTCACTCAATCAAACACACACACTAAGGCAACTACTCTCATTTATGCAAACATGCCAAAATGCACAACATTAGCAAATCAGACACACCTAGACAATCTCACTCAGTTACCGATGTGTCAAAATTGACATGATTTGCCTCACCATGTACGTTGCACGTTAGATGAGCACAACCATGAATGCAAAACAAAAGATAACTACACCCCTGACCACGTAGAATATCTGATAAAAATCATAAGCCTCCCAATTTCTTGAAAGCTCTGAAGCAAGGCGATCTTCTTAGAGCAAGTTCATTTCCAGTAGGTAAGTATAAGCAGCAACCTTTTCATTTTGTTTTTTTCTTTTTAAAGCAAATCTTCTTCTATTCGAACATATATAAAGGGTGAGGAGGAGCCACATCAAGCGCGAGACTTCAGCCTTGTTATATAGAGTTTTCTTATCCTTTGTAGGTAGCATTGCACAATCATGTATACTGAGCGATAGATGCATTATCTCTGCCTAACTCATGCAGCTTCTATTCATGATTTGCCTAAAAATTATGGAAAAAAGGATGCGTGCAATATCAGCTTTGGATTAGGCTAGAAGCGATATGAAATTGAGAAACTAAGAGAGGATTCATGTGATAAATAGAAGGATAAACTTTAAGATGACTTCCGAAGGGATAATGACGGTTCCTAAGGGAATGTTTCCATGAAGGTCATGTCAATATCCACTATCTGCTCTCTACATAACTCAAATAGCAAATTGGATTGCTTATCAATACTCCTCATTTCAAAGAACATGCTCTCCTACAGCAACAGACTCTCATCCATCCAAAAATTCTTAATTTATTACGGGCAGCATTAAAGCATACATACCTCGGACTTTTTTTTTGTTTATCACTGAATCAGCAAAGAAATTATGTCAGATTCGATTGCTACAAGGTTCTATACATCAATCCTCATAGCATACTCCAGAAGTCATCAATGATCTCCTTACTCATCTTTTGACAGTATGATCCTGCACGGATACGTGTTTTCCATTTCATCAATATTCAACATATGTCTACGCAATCTGTCACTTCAATTAATTGCCAAAGTCACACTCATTGAGCACTTCCTCTCTACTAGAATCTGCAGACTTCAAAAGCTCAGATCCACATGTATAAATTGTGCCTTCAAGTCTTCATTGGCTGGAGTTCAAAAGCATGTATCTGAATGCAATTGGAAGCCTTTAAAAGCATACGCTTCCCCTTTGATTGTATTCTCAAAGGCTAGGTTTGCTGTTCTAGTCGTAGCTGCTGGATCTAATGGATCCGATGGCCGTTGATCCACTGAAACCTCATATGAGACACAACTTTGTAACCATTGCATGCATAAGCTTATCCCCCCCCCCCCCCCCACCCCCCAAGCTCATCATAATTGATCCAATTACAGACAGAGGGATTACATGCGATTAGAACACTAGTTATTCATTATTGAAACCCCTCCGATCTTTGAACTCCTGAGTCCTTATTCTTCCTAAGAGTGTCCCACGTTGCCCTTCTTTATGGAGAACAAAATCTGCCCAGATCATCCTTCCACAGAAATATTAATCACAACCTTCAGTGCAAGCATCCACAGATAGCTCCCTGTGATGATTTCAACCGACCCCCCCTTCTAAATATAGAGCTACCTTCGTTGCTGGTCCTCACGAAGGTAAAAAAAAATCGAGCACCTATAGCTTCTCCCTTGAAGTCCTACGTAGTCACCTGATCAGACAACCTCCCACCTCTACACACCACACACACAAAGACTAACAAAAAGAAAATCCCCTCCAGCCCGACACAAGAAGAATGCCTCCCCTTTCCTACTCTCAGTCGCTACTAGAGCCTAACAGAGAAGTGTTTCCGTTTGTATATGTACACCTTCCACATAATCCCCCACTACCAAGCAACCCCCCACGATCTGTAGAGCAACTATGATTTCTCTAGAAAAATCCCTGTGCCCCCCGTATTCCTCCTATTATGCATCATCCTGCCACAATTGAGCAGCCATCCTCGGATGCCGGACTTCCCTACTCAAGTGTATTTCCTCCCAAATGCTCCCTTTCTGCCACCATCTAACAGGGGCGGGTAGACCACTACCCACCTCCCCATCCGAGGCATATGGGCATGGTGCTCAAGGTCAAAAGTGGCTATCCTTGAAGAGTAGCACATGATCAAAGGAGGGCTACTCTGATCCAGTGTTGAAGATGCCACGGTTTTGGACATACTCAAGTCAGATGCCCAAATGAAAAGAAGCCAGTCAACTACACTCTCATGTGTAGATACTGTAGTGGAGAGGCCCACTTGAACGAAGATTGTTCAAAAATGAAAGCTGGCACTGGCAAAGGAAAAGGGTCGGTAGAGTCCTTGAACTATGTAGAGACCCAGGCACATCTCACTCCTAGAGTACAAGAGCAAGTTCCTACAATTGGAGTGGTGTTAAGGATACCGAACCCTCAAGAAGGATTTAGCTCACCCATGCACTTTGTGGATAGTGACCATGGTAAGAATGCACAAAAGGACCCTATTATGGCAGTATTCATAAGCACACAGAAATATTTGGAGAAAAATACAGAAGGCAAAAGTGAAAATGCTAGCAAGGAAAAGGTATCCAAGCGTGGGGAATTGGAAGGAAGAGTAGAAGGACTTTTGGAGCAAACAGAATTGGAAGACATGGATGAAAATCAAGATCCTTCCACCAATAACTAAGAAGTTTGTGCCAGTCATTGCTCCATTCCCTGAGAGGCTGAAGAATCCAAAGTGTCAAAAAGAAAAGCAAAGCACGAAGGAAATTGACATTGTAAAAATGTTGGCCGAAATGGAAGTTACTCTAGACATCGGTACTTTGTAAAGATATTCTCCTACATGTAGGAATTAGTTTTATAATGAATATATGAAGAAGCCCTAAAAATCCCAAGATAAGAAAAAACACAAGAAAGATATCTAGGGCATCACTCAAAGTATTATTACATAGATCGAGTCGAATGGTCCTACTGTGATGGTTGAGATTAAGGGATATGCAATCCCAGGTGCTCATTTGGATAGTGGGGTAGTAGTCAATCTAATGACTGAGTACATGATGAAGGCTCTTGGCCTAAACCATATGGAGGATATGCCAATGTCCCTAAGAATGACGGATCAAACTCAAGTGAAACTGGCTGGTCTTCTGAAGAATGTAAGCATAGTCATTAGAGGATTAGAGTTTAGCGTGGATTATCTGATATTCCAACCATGATCCTCAAAAGCCATGTTATCTATTTTACTGGGACGGCCATGGATAGTGCAAGCGAACTATGTGCATGATTGGCGCACAAGATTTATAACAATCGGGCAAAAGACTGACCCAATACAAATCCAAGTATCTCGAAATTTGATCGACAAGAAGTTGACGACAATTGATGAAATGGAGAGAAAAGCAAAGAAAAAAGTAAGGCAAGAAATGACGTGGCTAAGGTTTGCCTTGCACACAAAGACTCACAAGGATCTTCTTCAGGATGGGTTCAATTTGCAATTATTCAAATTCCAAAATGTGAAAATGGGTGAATATAAGAACCCTTTAACTTACAAGGAGGATTCAGACTAGGCATTGCTAGGATGGCTGACACACATGAGTCAACTTGACTACTACATGATGATTATAGACAGAAGGGAAAACAAAGCTGCCAAGTCCTTGGAAAAAGGGACTTTAGAAGAAGAGTTAAAATCCGAACTAGTTTCACCAATGGAGGTAAGACAGTTAAGAGAAAGGATTAGGGTCCTTGAAGCGGAGCTGCAAAAGAAATGTCAAGAATCACAAGTAGGAGCAAAAGGCAAGTCTAAAGCACAACAAATGATTGCGAAGGCTGAACTGAAGGAACTGAATCTGATCGAAAAAGAAAAACCCAATGATTTACTAGCCAACCATGCGCAAGTGATCGGGGAGCACTTTTCAATCAAATCAATATCGAGTGGTGAAGGATATTCGAGAGAAGATAATGTGGAAAAGTGGGGAGTTCTCCCAGAAAAGTTCTTGAGTGTTGGATCAGAGTTACTTGATGATGTACGGGAAAGCATCAAATCAGTACTAAACAATTTCAGCAAGGCCTTTGCATGGTCATATAATGATCTGAGAGGGATTGATCCCCGGATTTGTCAGCATTATATAGACTTGGAACAAGGGGCTAGACCAATATGTCAAAGACTCAGGTGGGCAAATCTAGTCTACTTGGAATTAATCAAAATGGAATTGACCAAGTCGTTAGAAGCGGGATTCATATACCCTGTTGCATTCAGCGAATGGGTATCACCAATCCTACTTGTCCCAAAAAAGAACAATGAAATTCACATTTGCATAGACTATTGAAAGTTGAGCGAACAAATGAAGAAGGAACACTTTCCTTTGCCATTTACAGACCAAATCTTGGACAGAGTGGCGGGTCATAAATTTTACTCATTTTTAGATGGCTTCAGTGGGTACAATCACGTTCAAATTTATGAAGAAGATCACTTGAAAACGACTTTCACACAAAATGGGGTATATACGCATATCATGTCATGCCATTTGGGCTATGCAATGCATCAACTACATTTCAGAGGGCAATGATCGAAGCATATCAAGATTATTTGTAGGATTGGATGGAGATATTCCTTGATGACTTTGCCATCCAAGGAGACTTTGAGAATATGACGAAAAGAATCAAAGCTATTCTAAAAAGAAGCATTGAAAAAGGCATCGCATTGAATCTTGAAAAATATATGTTTGGAGTACAAAGAGGATTGCTCTTGGGACATGTGATTTCCAAAAAAGCAATTTTTGTTGACGAGGATAAGGTGGAAGAATTGGGTGACTCCCCCTCCCCTCACAATTTGCAACAACTCAGGGGATTCTTGGGACATGTCAACTATTACCGAAAGCTCATACTAAACTTCACCTTGATAGCCACACCATTGGCGAATCTTCTAAGGAAAGATCAGTAGTATCAATGGACCAGAGGATGTCAAACTGCATTTGACTCTATTAAAGAGAAATTGATAAATGCACCAATTATGGAAGCACCTAATTGGACGAAAGATTTTCATGTGCATAAAGATGCTTCCCATACCGTGGTCAGGTCAGTGCTTTGTCAAGCTCATGAAAAGAAATTGGATTATCCAATCTATTATGCAAGCCGAAACCTAAACAGTGTCAAGAGGAACTACACAACTACGGAAAAGGAGTGCCTATCAATGATCTTTACAGTAAACAAGTATCGGCACTATTTGATGGGCAAGCACTTCACATTTTATGTGGATCATGAAACCCTAAAGTATATCATCAACAAACCCGAGCTATTAGGACGATTGATGATGTGGATTTTACTTTTGCAAGAATTTCAATTCATAATGATAACCAAACCCGGGAAAGCGCACATGCTCATAGATCACTTGTCTTGAATTTTTAATGAAGAATCAATCTCTGGTGTGCCCGATGACCCCCCTCATGGTCATTTATTTCAGATTGATGCCAAAGAGCCCTAGTATGCCAACTTGGTAAACTTCTTGTGCACAGCCAAACCGGGGAAAGTGCACATGCTCGCAGAACACTTGTCTCGAATTGTTGATGAAGAATAAATCTCTAGTGTGCTTGATGACCCCCCTGATGGTCATCTGTTTTAGACTGATGCCAAAGTGCCCTAGTACGCCGACTTGGTAAACTTCTTGTGCACAGCCAAGTACCTGTCAGAAGCAAGCATGCATGAACAACTCCGCGGACCAGACGACTAAAGAAGATCGAATCAAAAGATGCTAAGCTAACGTAACGGAAGGCAAAGAGATAAGCAAAAATTGCTAGCACTAGTGAAACACCATAGTATCATTGGTGAACAACTCTATCGATACTTTGTTCATGAAAGCATTTACCGAAGGTGTCTAGAGGAAGAAGAAGCAACTATGGTTTTAAGGGCATTGCATGATGAACCTTGTGATGGGAATTTCATAGGTGATTTGACGACCAAAAAGGTACTTCTGGCAAGATATTGGTAGCCAACATTGTTCAAGGATTGCCAAAATTATTTTAAGAAATGCGACAAATGTCAAAGGATGGGTAAAACAATACTAGCACATCCAGCTCCTCCTACACCAGTTTTGGCTTTGAGGCCCTTTGAGAAATGGGGGATTGACTTTGTGGGACCCATTGATCCTCCATCCAGACGTAGGCCCATTAGGTATATCTTGGTCTGCACGGATTATGTTACCAAGTGGGTGTAAGCAAAATCTTTGAAGATGGATCGAGCCATCGATGTAGCCAAGTTTTTGTATGAACAAATTATCATACGGTTCAGATGCCCGTTGGAGATAGTGAGCGATAGAGGATCGCATTTTTGCAATGAACTTTTGGAGGAATTGATGGAGCTATATAGAATCAAACACCAAAAAATCACATTGTATTATCCAAGGAGGAATGTTCAAGTTGAGGTTACCAACAAGATTCTTGAATAGATCCTTATAAAAACGGTGGCTGCTCACAGAGGAGACTAGGATGAACAACTGAGAATCCAAAGTGTCAAAAAGAAAAGCAAAGCACGAAGGAAATTGACATTGTAAAAATGCTAACCGAAATGGAAGTTACTCTAGACATTGGTACTTTGTAAAGATATTTTCCTATATGTAGGAAGTAGTTTTATAATGAATATATGAAGAAGCCCTAAAAATCCCAAGATAAGAAAAAACACAAGAAAGATATCTAGGGCATCACTCAAAGTATTATTACATAGATCGAGTCGAATGGTCCTGCTGTGATGGTTGAGATTAAGGGATATGCAATCCCAGGTGCTCATTTGGATAATGGGGTAGCAGTAAATCTAATGACTGAGTACATGATGAAAGCTCTTGGCCTAAACCATATGGAGGATATGCCAATGTCCCTAAGAATGACGGATCAAACTCAAGTGAAACCGGTTGGTCTTCTGAAGAATGTAAGCATAGTCATTAGAGGATTAGAGTTTAGCATGGATTATCTGATATTCCAACCAAGATCCTCGAAAGCCATGTTATCTATTTTATTGGGGCGGCCATGGCTAGTGCAAGCGAACTATGTGCATGATTGGCGCACAAGATTTATAACAATTGGGCAAAAGATTGACAAAGTCAATTAATTGCCAAAGTCACACTCTTTGAGCACTTCCTCTCTACTAGAATCTGCACACTTCAAAAGCTCAGATCCACATGTATAAATTGTGCCTTCAAGTCTTCATTGGCTGGAGTTCAAAAGCATGTATCTGAATTCAATTGGAAGCCTTTAAAAGCATACGCTTCCCCTTTGATTGTATTCTCAAAGGCTAGGTTTGCTGTTCTAGTCGCAACTGCTGGATCTAATGGATCCGATGGCCGTTGATCCACTGAAACCTCATATGAGACACAACTTTGTAACCATTGCATGCATCAGCTTATCCCCCCCACCCCCCAAGCTCATCATAATTGATCCAATTACAGACAAAGGGATTACATGCGATTAGAACACTAGTTATTCATTATTGAAACCCCTCCGATCTTTGAACTCCTGAGTCCTTATTCTTCCTAGAGTGTCCCACGTTGCCCTTCTTTATGGACAACAAAATCTGCCCAGATCATCCTTCGATAGAAATATTAATCTCAACCTTAAGTGCAAGCATCCACAGAAAGCTCGCTGTTATGATTTCAACTGACCCTCCTCGAATGGTCCTGCTATGATGGTTGAGATTAAGGGATATGCAGTCCCAAGTGCTCATTTGGATAGTTGGGTAGTAGTCAATCTAATGACTGAGTACATGATGAAGGTTCTTGGCCTAAAACATATGGAGGATATGCCAACGTCCCTAAGAATGATGGATCAAACTCAAGTGAAACCGGCTGGTCTTCTGAAGAATGTAAGCATAGTCATTGGAGGACTAGAGTTTAGCGTGAATTACATGATAGTCCAACCAAGATCCTTGAAAGCCATGTTCTCTATTTTATTAGGGCGTCCATGGCTAGTGCAAGCCAATTGTGTGCATGATTGGCACACATGATTTATAACAATTGGGTGAAAGACTGATCCAATACAAATCCAAGTATCTCGAAATTTGACCGACAAGAAGTTGACGACAATCGATGAAATGGAGAGAAAAGCAAAGGAAAAAGTAAGGCAAGAAATGACGTGGCTAAGGTTTGCCTTGCACACGGAGACTCACAAGGATCTTCTTCAGGATGGGTTCAATTTGCAATTATTCAAATTCCAAAATGTGAAAATGGGCGAATATAAGAACCCTTTAGCTTACAAGGAGGATTCAGACTAGGAATTGCTAGGATGGCTGATACGCATGAGTCAACTTGACTACTACATGATGAGTATAGACTCAACGGAAAACAAAGCTGCCAAGTCCTTGGAAAAAGGGACTTCAAAAGAAGAGTTAAAACCCGAACTAGTTTCACCAATGGAGGTAAGATATTTAAGAGAAAGGATTAGGAATCCCAGAAGCAGAGCTGTAAAAGAAATGTAAAGAATTACAAGTAGGAGCAAAAGGCAAGTCTAAAGCACAAGAAACGATTGCGAAGGCTTAACTCAAGGAACTGAATCCGATCGAAAAAGAAAAACCCAACGATTTACTGGCGAGCCATGCGCAAGTGATCGGGGAGCACTTTTCAATCAAAGCAATATCGACTCATGAAGGATATTCAAGAGAAGATAATGTGGAAAAGTGGGGAGTTCTCCCAGAAAAGTTCTTGAGTGTTGGATCAAAGTTACTTGATGATGTATGGGAAAGCATCAAATCAGTACTAAACAATTTCAGCAAGGCCTTTGCATGGTCATATAGTGATCTGAGAGGGATTGATCCCGAGATTTGTCAGCATTATATAGACTTGGAAGAAAGGGCTAGACCAATATATCAAAGACTCAGGTGGAAAAATTTAGTCTACTCGGAATTAATCAAAATGGAATTGACCAAGTTGTTAGAACTAGGATTCATATACCCCGTTGCATTCAGTGAATGGGTATCACCAATCCTAGTTGTCCCAAAAAAGAACAATAAAATTTGCATTTGCATAGACTATTGAAAGTTGAATGAACAAATGAAGAAGGAACACTTTCCTTTGCCGTTTACAGACCAAATCTTGGACAAAATGGCGGGTCATAAATTGTACTCATTTTTAGGCGTCTTCAATGGATACAATCAGGTTCAAATTTATGAAGAAGATCAGCTGAAAACTACTTTCACACAAAATGGGGTATGTACGCATATCATGTCATGCCATTTGGGCTATGCAATGCATCAACTATGTTTCAGAGGGCAATGATCATAGCATATCAAGATTATTTGTATTTTGGATGGAAATATTCCTTGATGACTTTGCCATCCAAGGAGATTTTGAGAATATGACGAAAAAAATCGAAGCTATTCTAAAAAGAAGCATTGAAAAAGGCATCGCATTGAATCTTGAAAAATATATGCTTGGAGTACGAAGAGGATTTCTCTTGGGACATGTGATTTCCAAAAAAGGAATTTTTGTTGACGAGGATAAGGTGGAAAGAATTGGGCGACTCCCCCCTGGTGCGCTAGTTTCAGCCTCCAAATGCACTATCGTAATGCTTATGCATGATATTGTGTCTTTTTTGTGCCAAAGAATACAACTTTTTGTTCGCCAGTATAAGCCTCTTGAAGTCTATTACAGGTCTAGTAGAACTCGTTAGGATAGTTCTGTTCAACTTTTTCAGATACATTCATTTTTTTGCATCAGGGTATTTTAGTCAGTGGCCATGGCTAAAAGCAGTGATGTATTCAACATGTTGGTTGTTGAGGATAAGTTGGACGGTACCAATTACCCATTGTGGGCTTATATGATGCGATATGTATTGGTTGCAAAAGGAATGTGGAACATTGTGCAGGGTGTTGAAAAACGTCCTATTACACCTACAAATATGGGTATTGAAGTTGATGCAGATGGCATTGAATATGTTGATATTCTTCAGATTCTTGTTCGTGCTGCGGTTCCTGTTGCATCTACTGCAGAGCAAATCTGTTGGGATGGCAGAGATGCTCATGCACATGTGTTGATAGCCTTGTCTATCAAACGTGCCATTATTCCTCACATTCCCTCTTGCAGAATAGTTAAGGATGTTTGGGATACACTTAACACATTGTACTAGGCTAGGAATGAGGCTTGTGTTGCCATGGTTGGAATGTACATCAGTTGGACATTAAAACAAAATTTTTGAATGGTGACTTGCATGAAAAAGTGTATGTTTTTCAGCCCTATGGCATTATGCAAAAAGGGCATGAAAATCAGGTATGCAGCTTAAAGATGGCATTATATGGTTTAAAGTAAGCACCAAGTGCTTGGTATGAAAAGATACGTGCCTATCTGATTGCACATGGTTTTGAGAACAATCCAACTGAAAGCACCTCATTGTTGTGTATTTTGATGACATGCTGCTCACTGGTCCTCATGATATGCATATTGCTCATTTTAAGGCTGATTTGCATGCCTCATTTGAGATGTTTGATTTGGGGCCTTTGCATCATTATTTGGCATTCAGTTTATGTACATTGATGGTGGAATGGCTTTGTGTCAAACAAAATATATTGACACATTATTGCAGCATTTTGGCCTTGAAGACTGTAAACCTATTGCTACTCTTATGGAGACAGGTTTACGATTGAGTCTTCACGATGTTGGAGATGCATTTGATGATGTTCTATATCAGCAGGCTGTTGGATGCTTGATTTACTTATGCATTACTCGGCCAGATATTCAATTTGCTATCTCACAAATGGGCAGGTTTAAGCCCAGGTGTCAAGCATTGGCAGGCCGTTAAGCGCATCTTTCGCTAGTTGAGTGGTACTCGGCTACTTGGGTTGTTTTATCCCAAGAGGGGATCACTACCGCCATAATTGCATGCTTTTTCTAACTCTGACTTGGTTGTATGCTTTGACACTCGTGTGTCCACTAGTGGTTTTTGCTTCATGCTTGGTAGCTCATGCATATCTTGGCTGAGCAAAAAGCATCCTACTGTGGCCACTGCCAATTGTGAGGCTAAGTATAAGGTAGCTTTCACAGTGGCTGTTGAGTGTGTGTCGCTCAGACGCCTTATGGTTGATTTGGGTATTAGTCAGTCTTCTGCCACCACCATCTTCATTGACAGTCAAAGTGCATGGGCAGTTGCAAGGGACCCTGTGTTCAATGCTCGCACTAAGCACATTGAGATGCATTATCATTATGTTAGGGAGAGGTTCTTTGTTGGAGAGATCATCTTGACATATGTGCCCACGAGACCTTTTCATGAAGGCTTTTCTTAGGGAAAAGTTTTAAGCTTTCTGCAAAGCTTTGGGCTTACTTCCTTTTGTGGAATGATTCCATATAGCTTGATACTTCCTTATACATGACTGCCAGCTCCTTGTTCACTGCATCCTGGTTGATATATTTAGGTAGTGATGTGTTTGAACATACTAGGAACGTCGGGGCACTTTTTTCCCTCTTTAGGAGGTTTTTCCCCCTGATTTGTATATATGCCTATAGCCCTAATGGGTTACTTATCTTTGTATATTCTTGTGGTAATAAATCCAGTATTGTGTGTTGTGCTCCAAGCTTCTTCTTCTTCCTTATGGTGTTCACATGCTTCTGCAGACGTCTAAATCCAACATGAACTATAAATGAGGTTTGCATTTTATTATCATATATCTTTTTCTCTGTGATGATTTAATTTTTTTCTATGAAACAATTTTAACTCAAAAATATGAGAGAAACATAAGAGATTTGAAGGGAGTTTCAAAGAAGGATGATTATCCTATTCCCTTTCATGCAAGTTCCACTCTTTTTCAACTTGTTATTATAGAAAACAAACAACCTCAATTGTTTGAAGGGTGGATTACTCCCAAAGTTGTTATTCTTCTATCTAGAAAATCTACATATTTTTCAATGGATGACTCTTTGGAGGAGCAGTTGGAGTTAATAACACATCTTTCCATCAAAATTTTTAAAGGGCTTTGCTTTTGGTTACATTCAAGAACATCATGTACTACATCTTGCTTCTAGTTGATCGATTCGTTTAGGATGAGGGCTCTTTTCACATTCTTCCGAACTAAGTATGCATAGGAGAAAAAAAGATCCTTGATGTCTTCCCTTCTACTAAAATATCTTTTCCTCCATAGAGGAGTTATTTTTGGATCTAGAATTGGTCCACAAATGCTTTATAACATTGAGGAGCACCACAAATCTTGTGATGATTTCTGCATTTGCAAGCACTTCAAGTTGTACAATCATTGATATCGATAATTTCAAAAGTTTGAAAGATTTGATATTTTTAATCAAAACATGTATACTTTCATATTTTTGGAGTCTACAACTACGCATTTATAATGTATCTTGGTGATTATTGAATTTTCACTTTTATACATAGTATGTTCAGTTCACATTCATTGACTTTTTATTGGTTAATTTTATGAATAGATGATCATTTATGAAGTTTAAAATTACAAAGTATATAACTCAAAAACGTCATTCATGTTAGATATACTTAAAACTTACTCAAAACTTAATCCGCAAGTAACCACAAATGATCCATAGCGCTCTAAGTCCCCATTATGAGGAGAATCCACTTTGAGAGCACAAACATCTATGGAACACTAACTTCTAAGCTAGATGAGGTTTATATTTGAACATTGATGGTAATAGATGGTTTTTCTAATCAATGCCAAGCACTTTAAAGAAGACAAACATTTGTAAGGATTAATTAATTGGAGATTTGAAATGATACTGAGTGTAAATACAAAGACGATGAAGTGACAAGTAAAGCCAAGGCTAGGAAGAAATGAAAGAGAAAGGATTTTTTTGAAAAGGATGGAGTTTTTTTTTGTATATTCATGATATTGGAAGATTTGGGTTAGGAAATGTGTATTGAGAGAAGTTAGGAGTGTGTCTTCTCCTCAATGGCATGTTGGTATTGCAACACTAGAGGAGGATGGATTGAGTTGGTAAGGTATGGATAGTAGGGTCTTATGAGGTGATGATTGTTTGGTTAGGGGTGGATTTGAAGATAGGTTATGGCAAGGGGTGGTTTTAGATGAAGGTAGACATGAAGCTTGAAAAGGGGTGGGATCCTATCTAGTTTTTGCAAGTCAAAAGTTGATTAGAAGGGATGAACGAGGAAGCCGATGGAAACAATGAAGGGAATAGAAAAGAATTATTGGAAACAATGTTAGAATAGCATAAATTCCTAATTTTTAGCAATCCTATTTTTTGGTACTTGGTTAAATTTTGATCATATGATTTTTATTAGCTCATCATACAGTAGTTGAGGAGAGCTTTCATTTGGTATAAAATATTCAATCATTAGAGATCTAGAAATGGTAGAAAACCCTAACCCTACTTTTTGTCCTGAATGGTTTTTTTTTACATTATATTGTTCTTCTCAGTTTGTACATAAAGGAAAGAAAGTTGTCATACTCAATTGATGGATAATTAGGGAGATCATTGGAGTTTTCTGTCAAGAAAGCAAATTCTTAAGAACCCAAAAGCAGATTGCTTTTTAAATTAGTGCAAGCTTTTTTGACTTTTTATGTGCTTTTCATAGCTATTTTTTGAAGGGCTATATAAGAAGGCCTTAGGGATCACTTCTTGGCATCTCTTGAGCATCCAAATCAAGGATCATCTAGCTTGGAGATATACTAACTTGTGGAGGAGTTGTGTCGTAACTTTTAATGCAGCTTTGGAGGAGATTTTTGAGCCAACTATTCAAATCTTGCTAATTTTGTGAGTAGGAAGTCAATATTTTTTTCTTCTTCCTTGAAACTAAAGCACCTAAAGGGAAATGCAGCGCACCTAACGTAAAGAAAACTGGGTTAGTGAAACCGATGACCCACACTTCCCGGATAGATGTGTGGGACAGAGGACTTGTAATACCTACCTACCAGGAACCGCTTCAACCGTGGTTGCGTAGGCGTGATAGAGCGAAAACTAACGTAAATTTTCAAGCGTTTACGTAGATAGAAAACTCAACGCAGTAAGCGAAGAGCCGCGAAAGCGTGTTCTTTCTGGTTTACTAAACCTGTTTTTTGTTGCTACACAAGGAGAATCCTTCTTGTTATTCTATCTAGGGTCGATTGTACAAACAGTTGTCAACTATTTCTATTCACTCCAAACTCACATACACACACTCTTGATACCTCTTAGGCACTTTATGAACAAAGTCTTGTATCTAGTTCTTGAAATTCTCCTTAGATTCAAATTTTGTAACTCTATTCATCATATTCACCACACATTCAAATTTTGTATGTACATTTAGCATATTTACCACACATTCACTTTATAGTCATATACAAACACTTTGTAATTTGTCAATGAATATCAGTTAGTGTAGTTAAGAATCTTAGCTTATTATTACACTTGACAAGTTTTCTATTCTCTCTCTACTTATCATTCATCTAATTTTGAGTCTTAAGGTGTGTATGCTAAGGTTTATTTGTTGGAAGATCTAAAAGACTTGTGATTATTGTTAGTGAGGGCCATCCCATTTCCAACAAAGAATGAGGCAATGATGATGAGGTGATGAAGCCACATGAAGAGATGGATAGAAGTAAGAAGTGGATAATGAAGTGAGAGGAGGTGTTGCAATGAGCATTCATGATTTGAATAAAGTGATGATTGGGATTTGGGAAGTGGTAGGGGAATTTAAAGTATGAAGGAGAAAAGCAAGGAGACTTCAAGCTAAGAAAGAGTTAGGGAGAGGTGAGGGAAATTTAAGAACAAAAAACATTAGGGGAAAAAATAAACCCTCCATGGGCCTTTTAGAGTAAGGAGTGATTAGTGATGGACCAATGAGAAAAGGGTGGTGGCCATAGTCTAGTCCCTAAATTACATAGGCTAGGCCTAGTCTTCCCTTGTTTTTGTGTAGTCAAAGAGCAAAAAACCACCTTAAACTCATGGTTTTCTGCACTTGAATGGTTTTAGAATTCTTAGAATTGATTTTTAGCCATTGGATTGAGTCGAAAACCCAAAGGTAGAGCTTACAGGACAAAATTCAAGGCACCCTTGCTTTATGACCCTTGGATTGGATTTAGATCTTGTGGCTAAGATCAAATGAAGCTTAAAATAGGCGCCTTTCCTTTATGACCCTTGGATGGGGCTTAGATCTGAGGGCTCTCATTGAATCCCATGTGATTTGAGTGCCTTCATTTATGGCCTTTAGATTAAGCCTTGATCCAATGGCTAAGATGGCTACCCATGATGATCATGGGCGCCTTCTGTTCTCCCCTCTTAGATCTAAAGATGATCCGATGGCTCCTATGACCCGCGTTGTGAAGATCAGCCCCAAATCCAGATATCCGTCCGATTCGCATCAATCCAAGGGCCTAAAATTATGCAGAGAGTTCCCAAAAAAGCTTGCTTGAATAGGACAAAACTCCCACAAAATTTCTTGCCTTCTCTCTCTAGAGGCCCTTTAACTTAATCTAAGCCATTGAATTCAAATATCCAAGGGCTCAAAATATTCCAATTTAGTAATTTAAAATTGAAAGCTATCAAATATTATTTTATTTGAGAATACCACTCGTGGTTTTGTATGCTCCCTCAAACCGCTAGATTAAGCATTTTAATCCCTAAAAATTAGGAATACTTACAAGGCCCATGCAGAGTCCATTTTTTCCCCTAATGACAATGAGTTGCATGAGAAAAAAAAAACGATAGGGATTTTTGGATTCAAAATTCATGAATGAAAATAGATGATTTAGAAAAGTGTTAGAAAGACAAGTTATTGAGAGCTAATTAGAGAAGAGAAGATTGAGTGGAGGTGATAGTTAAAGAAGGTATGAGGTGATGATTGAGGAGGTGAGATAAAAGTTGAAGAAGTGAGAGTAGGTAAAAGAAGAAGAAGAAGAGCGAGAAATAAATAGATCGAGAATGAATACAAGTGGAGGGGGGAGTTAGTTGAAGAAGTAAAGATTTGACAATTGGAAAGGCTTAGTTAAAACAAAAAAATATAGATAGAGAAAAAGAAAAAGATGATTCATGATATTATGTCTAAATGACACAAAAAGATTGTGAAAGGTAAAGAATATGTGGAAATGAAGTAGAAAAGAATGCTTCTTGTTCGTGGTCACTATGACACTGAGTTAAGAGGTAGATAAATTTTTGGCTTAAGTTTGATGAGCGTTTGCTTCTTTGAGACTAGAAGTTTGAAATGTGAGGATAGATAGGTCGAGTTTTGTTGTAAATTTAGGAGATGAAGTGACACTTTTTGATATTGAAAATTTATGAGATGATTATTATGTGCGGCTCTCAAGGGAAAGAGTCGACTATGGAGTGTAGTGGTTGAGTTTTAGCTTTCATAGTAGCAAAAAGACAACATGTTCCATCGAGATGTCCACGGGGGATTATATGTATGTATGTGATGTATTGGGATGGTCAAGAAATAAAGCCCTTTCTTTTGTCTCCTATTTCTTTTGTCCACACGACCACTTAGCCACCACTTTACTCACACATTCATTCTCAAACATTCGAAACTCAGATATTCAAATCTTCACATATGAACACACTCTCACATACACTCAACCACAAACCCAACCTTCATACGCTGACACTAACACATTCAACACACCTATACTCAATTTCTCACACGTTTCATGCACTTTCTTCTTCACATATGATCTGCAACCCCAATTCCCCTTTTTCTCCTTTAGTCTCACAACCATTCAAACACTCCCACTCACTTACTTGTGCACTTACCAAACTAGACACATGCCTACCCAAACACGCTTAAAATCCTCTTACACATATGTGTGCACACTAACAGATGGACAACATGACTCAGTCCAGACCCCCTTACCAGCCTTCAACAACATGCATATCAGGGACATTGCAAATGAAAGTGAGCAAATTGTGAATAGGGGTGCTAACACTACTCAACTGCCATAAAAATGTTCGGACTATCTGCCCTAATTGGGATTCTGCATCACTGTTGGGATCATCACTATTTTTTCTTTTTTGCAAATAGCATTCATGCTCTTTGGGCTACAGCCTACAAGTGGTCGGAAAACCCCATCTCCTGCTACTCCTTCCATTTCCTAGGATGAGGGTTGTATGTCTTCTCTCCTATTTCCTCATTACTAATAACAACAGATACCCACCATATCACGACCATGCTGAGTAGACAAAAGCTCTCACTTACACCAGCAGAATAGCATTAAGGCAACTTTCATCTCCTCGGATATTTGTCACTTGGACACATTTGCCCCAAATGATCTTTCCAGAAGGTGTAACCAGGCCAACCTCACTCACTTCACCTCTACGACTGTCCCATTTTGTCCTGACACCAAGAGATGTGTACCTACGACCGGTCAGATGCTCTTCACTCCTGTCATCTCTAGGTCGAAGAAGCACTTAAGCTCGGGATGGATCACATGTGCTTGGATGAACCGGAACCCTAAAGGCTTGATGAACCGTTTGTACTTAGGCAGCTTCCTCCGTAGCATCTCTCGCATTCAACAGTTTGCACCCCCATGCTTGGTTGTAGCACGGCAAAGTTTGCTGTATTCTTTTCCAGCTTAGTCTAACAAAAGTGATGGTGATAATGTTGGATCCTGAATGCGAGTCAATGTATTGTTGCCAACCTTCTTTCCCCAAAAGTAGCACCTCCTCTGAGCGAGTTAAGACACCAGGCAGCTTCCCCCCAAAACTCAAACTTTTTCATCAGCGGGACAAGAGAAGACGACCGGGGAGATGCCCCCCCCCCAAAACTGAACAGAAGCAGTCGATGCTGATCCCAAAAGAAAGAAACCCTTTTCTGAGTGAAAAATTCCTTGTGCCTGCAGTTCCTTGGAGAGCAAGACAAAGACAAGTTGCCCCCCACTTTTTTAGTTTTTTGTCAGCCAGTTGTCCTCGATGAGAGACTCCTCTAGACGTCCTCTGTTGCTACCTTCTCTTCAAGCCACCCTGACCTTCCTCATGCTTCCATGCACCTTTGTAATCCCTTCTTATGAGCTTGCCATCGTCGTTCCCCTTTCCAATCCCTGTGGCTAACCTTGAGTGCCGATTGCCGAATCCTAGCAGAAGGTGAAAGAGCCCCGGACAGTTCCCCTCGTCATTTCTTTACCCCTTTTTCCAAATGCACCCCCAATGGCTTTTCTTCTCCGTCTTCTCATACCTTATGAGCCTGTGTTTGGTGATTCTCTGGCTGTAGATTCAATGCTCCGTAAATTAGAATTCTTGAAGGACTTGCACTGACTGATTCTCATCTTAGGTAACAACTTGCCAATCCCACGGCTCTGATGTTAGGTAATGATAAACTATTTGATGCTTCTTGAAGGGTTTTTGTGTGATGCATGCTTCTGGATTGTTTTGTGGCCGCGCTTCAAAACTTCACAGAGATGCAAGTCCTACTATCACTTGGAATTGGAGGTAGCCAAAGAAGTGAGGTCCCTTAGACCTTATCCAGCAGCACCCAGCTTGAAAACCCCACAATTGATGCTCCCCTCTCTATCAACAGATTTTGACAATTTCTTTTTTGTTTTTTTTTTTGCCTGAGACTCGAGGTGTTGACCTGTTGTTCCGTATTCCCTCCATTTATGGACAACTAGCTAATAAC
Source organism: Ceratopteris richardii (assembly GCA_020310875.1). Classification (NCBI taxonomy): domain Eukaryota; kingdom Viridiplantae; phylum Streptophyta; class Polypodiopsida; order Polypodiales; family Pteridaceae; genus Ceratopteris; species Ceratopteris richardii. The sequence continues at coordinate 76,271,116 of CM035434.1, forward strand.
AGGGCCCCAAACTTTTTATCCTCGATTTCAATTTCTGCTAGATTTCAACTTGTGCAGTGAGAGAACAAGCTTCCTTCCTCTGTGTATTACCCATCAGCCGTTTGCCTCCCCTTTCTGATAATACTTAGACCCATGGGCAACTACTGTGTAAACCTGTGATACTTCAGCGCTCAGACAATAACTTGACTCTAGTTATATATAACATCACACATCAAAATACAAAATTGTATAAAATCCTTTAGATGTCCTTGGAATCCATTGTAGCTTTGAATCATTGAGCGCTCAGACAATAACTTGACTCTAGTTATATATAACATCACACATCAAAATACAAAATGGTATAAAATCCTTTAGATGTCCTTGGAATCCATTGTAGCTGCCAGGTAACAATGTGGAACGCTCTCTAATGAAAAAAACATTGCTTCCAGTCCCCAAAAGACTCACAGTGACGTTTTTCTTTTTCCTCTCCTCGCATCTCTTACTGAGGACGGATGCCCCCAAGAGAAGACATTCTCCCTGCTACCAGTCTCTTTGTATCTCAAGACTATAGGATTGCAGCAACGTGTATGTGCCTCTTTTGCTCCACAGGAGTTTACTGAGAACAATCGTGCCCAGTCGCCGACCAATCTAGGGTGATGTCACCGTGCTACACACAGACCTTTCCTATGCACATCGTCTAGTCCTTGCTCCCGCAGTAGCTATTCTAACCCCAAAATGCTTCCTCAGATATAATGTCGGAGCTCTGTACTCATTCGTGCAAGCTCCATCCCTTCCATGCCTCCACCGTCCTCTCCCACCCGTTCCTCCTCTTTGTTGCTGCGTACCTGCACACCACAACAACAAAAAAACCGATCCTCCGCCAAGGGGATAGAGAGAAAAATTGACGGGGGGTGAGGGCAATTAAATTCTCTTTGTTTTCTTTTTTTTCTGTCTTTTTCCTCCACTCACCCACTCTCTTTGACCCCCCCTAACACTCCACTCCCCCCACTCACATGCACACGTGCACTTTTATTTTTCTCTTTTTTATTTATTTTTTTTCTTTTTGTTTTTGTTTTGTTGTTTTTTTTAGTATTTTTTTCCCATTTTTCCTTATGCATTTTTGTTGTTTTTTTATTTTTTCTCTCTTTTCTTTTTTTTTCCTCTTCTTTTTTCAACTTCCAAATATATGAATCTTGAAGCAAGATGCACATGTGAAACGACACATGAAGTTTGCAACTACGGTACATATACATGGGTTGATGCAGTTTCATACACACATTTGTGTTCTCAAGCGATCTTACACACATATGGTGGTGTGCACGTGATCCCATAAGCTTAATGGCATATACAAATACATTTTAGTGCATGCTCATCTACACCTCTCCTTCGCACACATAATCTTTTGTAATCATGCAATTAGTACCAGGTCCACATTGACATATCCACACATATCAAAACCAACACACATTCGCTCATATACTCACATGCTTTCATGTCACAATGATACACTCAGAACCTTATCCATATTGACATTGTACACTCCATAGATGCAAACACAATATTTTTCTAGGTTATCTGAACAAGATCACACTATTAAGAACTATATTTTCCATAAACACCACATTAGTAGACTTAAAATCAACACAAATATTCCGTGTAACATACTCCCCTCTTCTTGCTTGCGACGTCGTCCCTGACGAGCCAATTAACATCTGCACTCAAACCATCCAAGTCATCAACAATGCATCAATGCACGTTCACATACCTCATACTTATTCTATCTCTTTCCACTTGCATACCTGCAACCACATTCAACATCCATTAGTCATCAAAAATCATTCACTTCGCTTACCAACTTTGTCCATTTTCTTGCATCTTCACCGCCATGTCCACCTGTCTACAAACTTCATCAAAATATTAGAACCTTTCTTCATTAAATCACAATAACCTCTACAACCAAAATGGAAAGAGCAAAGACACGTCAGGAAACCACATCACACATCCTCGTTGCACATGCAAGCTCGTCACAACCCATATGCATACATGCAGAAGCCCATCCACATTTCCTCTCTCTTCATTCCTCTCTACTATTTATTCAACACGTCACTAATCTCTATTCCACATGCATACTCAATACACTTTCCGCACACACCATATATAATCAAAAACCATTCCCCACTTCTATATTTTTTATACTCTTCCTGACCACACGATCGCTTTCTTGATTCCTTTTTCTTATTTCTAACTGAGTTCGCTCGTCGATTTTTCATTCCCCTTCTACCTAGGGTTTCTACTACCCATTTTCCTTTTCATCGACTCTTTGCTTTTTTTTGCTTTTCAACTAGATTCTATGCTAGGTCACCACCACACCACTCTAACTTGATGGATACACGACAAGGACCACTCAAGCCTAACACGAGCTCACCTCGACAAGATCGCTCATCGTCAATGCGATTCCGGACTTCAGAAGTCGTTGCACCACCTAAGAGCCAAACTGAACACTTCCCGCAGGTTTGCAGACAAACAAGGTACCTAGCACGCTTGGATCTCTCAAGTCCAAGTCTTCCACAGACACATCGTAGCCAAAACCCTAGCCGAGCTTAAGCATCGATTTAACATGCCTCATTAGGAGTCCACACATTCCTAGATTCCCACAACACAGACACATATTCCCATCCAAGCATCAAGCTCTCTCACCTCTCTTCTGTCCTAGCTATGTAGACATGTTTGAGAGGACATCATGGCTTCCAAGCTTCAATGAAAAATGGGAAGGACACTATAGCTTTTGTTGCTACTCATGGTAATTCATTCCATACATAATCATTTAGATTAATTTCATTAGTTATGTATCATTCTTTAATTGATATAGCAGCTTCTATTAGCAAGGAAGGCATTAAACCATGCAGCAACAAAACTCCCACATAGACAAACTTGAGAACAACAAAAAATTCACAAAGTGTAAAGCAAACCTTTTCATTTAAGTGATTCCCAAATATGTATAGTGGTTGTAACATTGCAATGCTTGTTACAGTAGTAGTAATTTCACCAAATCAACATAAACATAAGGTTTGGTATTACCTCTCAACTTTTATAACTTGGGTTTTAATGTTGCAATGATGCCCATAATAGTGTCACCTCATGACCCTATCACCATGGAGGTATATGCCACATTTCATATCATGGTGTTATAGCCACATTAGGTAGGAGAGAAGAGGTAGTAAGCATTAGAACTCATTCAAGGACCGTCAATGAATGAGACTCGTGCAAGGAGCTTGACGGTTGGGTGGAATGACAATAAGCATCTTCTCTGTGTTTGAGGTCGAACTATGATCCGTGAGCAACCATGGCAAAAGAAGAGTAGAATGACAATTGTAGCATTGGTATCAGAGCTTCAGGGGATGTTGCAACACGAACTCTGCTTCAAAGGACTTGAACTCATGATCATCACCTCCAAGGCACTTGAGCTATCCAACATGCCATAGAATTGGCACCCGTGAGTTTTCCCCCATGACCTATGGAAGGAGGAGAAATGGATCCCCTTCTCCCTCTCCCTCAAGGCTTGTTGGGTAGTTGCCCAAATGGTTGGAAGTAGTGGTCATTGTAGAACATCAAGTTTAGGAGCATTTTGATTGCTCTTTCCTAATATGGTTGGAGTACTCAGCCATAAAACCCATCGGAAGTGCTTCTAAATAAGATATTGGAGAGGAAGGAGGTGGGAGACGCATCTCAATTCTCTATTAAAAAGGGGGATATTTATACTATATCAAAGCTATGTGGACATGAACTACCTACGTGCAAGTATATCTATTTAAATTTTGAAAAGGTCCAACTCTTGGAGAAGCGCAAGGAAAGGTTCGAGAGTGAGGTCCTTTGAGGAAAACCCTGTGTATTAAGAGCATGGAGTATATACTCTCATCTAGAGGCATTAAGTCCCTCAAAATTGAAAGAAAGTATAAGTTGTAGGTATCTCTAAAGTAGTCTTGTTCATTATTTTTACATAGATTTCAGGTGATATTTTTTATAAGTAGCCATTTTGGGAAAGGGAAATGAAGCGAGAATTTTCATAAATTTACTAGAAAAAAATCATGCATACATATAATATGGTGTATGGACTTCCATATACAATCAAGAAATTCAAAGATAGGCTCAGTATGTTGGGAGTTTGAAGCTCCACAAAACCCCCTTCCATCATTGTTTGAGAAAACATTTCAACACATGAAAATATAAGAAATTCCCATTTTGGAAGAGGGAAAAAAAGGTGCATTAAGTATGGATGGATGGGAAAAAGACATACTAAGAGTATTTCCTATGGAATTCATAATGGAATCATTTGATTCATTAAAATGATAAGTTAAGGAGGAATTTTACTTCCTCCAAAATCCCTTTTCTACACTTTTTGGAAAAAAAATTCAGATGCTAAATTTTGCCAAACTCCACTTGTGGGAGTAAGAAAAGAGACCATTGAAGAGGCTTCCCATGGATTACTGCATACATACATGACGCATGATGTATGTATTACCATGGAGAATGAGAAAATCCAAGGAAAATCCACATTAGGAGTGGATTAGAAGCTTGCTAAAATCTCCCATTTAACTTTTTGCATGAAAGTAAAAATCTTGATTTAGGCCTCTTTTGGGAAGAAAATTAGCATGCATGAAGGGAGGATGTTGAAATGTGAAAATAGGCCCAAGCATCTTCATATACTCCTCTATGAGGTTATGGAGAGAATTCTAGGATTTTCTTGATGAATGAATGCTTTTGGACACTCCAAAAATCACATTTTCACACTTTTTCCAACCCCTCCACCAATCCACTAATTTGGCATATCATGCTTGGAGAGGCCATATCTTGAGCTAGAAAACCCCAAACTGGACATGCTATGGCTTGTTTTGAAGAGCAGAAAATCTAATTTCAGTTTATGAAAACAAATTTTGGAAATTGTGTACTTTTACAGGTCTATGAATGTCTGTAAAGTCTGAATAGTTTTCAACAACTACCTTCTAGAAATCATATCTTACAAACCGAGAAGGCGATTGAAGTCTAAAGAAGGATTATACATGCACTTTTTGGAACCTAAAGAGGAAGCTGTAGAGGTTTGGAGGTTCATCGAAAAGGATTGGATGCATGCGATTCCGATATCAAACCACTAAGGGGCATATGGTTTATATTTTCAGATATTTTATTTTATGTTATGGCATGTTCTCTATGTACATGCATAGATTGGAATGCATACATCAAATTTGATCATTGTTTTAATTCTAAAAGTATGGATCAACGTGTTAGGATTACACTGTTTGATTGTTTGCAGGAAAGATGGTTGCAGGAACTACATTGTTATGCAACAAAGAGAATGTTGCTATCATTTTCTTTTTATGTTTTGTAGGTTATGGAGTCCATGTATGAGTATATGACGTGCATGCCATGGGCTTGCCAACCCCTATGTTATATTGGATGGCCTATGTATCATTGAGTTTATCGTTAAAATTTTTTGGAACTCCATTTCCTTGGGGAAATGTTGTCGAAATTCTTTCCACCTAATGGCATTATATACGCACTTATCTTTAGGTAAGAATGTTATGGCATGGTAACATGCCTTCTCTGAAACATCAATAAAGTGTCAACATGCTTTTATGCATGTACTTGATGGACTTACAACCATCAAAGCATTATAGATAAGGCAACTTCATTAGAAATAGGATCCCTACACATAATCCCTATGGATTTAGACCATAGGATTGCTAAGGGGAAGGAGCTACAGGTTCACCATTACGAATGTGCACTAGCAATCCTATAGGTTATAGGAAGTTGCATACAGGCACCAGAGATACCTTTATTGTAATATCCAAAATAGTGAAGATTCATTTATCTTCACAAGAGTCTCACATTATGATTAGGAGACTATGGGGTATATTAAATGAACAAGATCCTTTTGCCAACGGATGTTGTAGCTATCCATAGCTCCTAAAGATTCTGCACGCGAGCCCATGAGCCAAACACACATAGAGCAAGTCTCTTCCGTACCACCCGACCACGTCCGAGTCCTCATTACTTTTTATGTGAGTGTCTCATATCACACTCCTTATACTCTTCTACCTAAAAGTGGTATCCCCTACTCTGGCCATGTGGCATTATATGCCCATCTAACATAAGGGATGTTCTCACCATGAGATGTGACATTTCCTTCCCCTTGAGAAGCATTTTTGTCCTCGAAAATGTACATGAAATGTCCATAATGGTAAAAGAATGTGCTCCGACTTTCTTGAACCCCATGTACTCTATGTACATGGTCATCTCTGTGTGTTGCTTTTCCATATCCTTCCCCTTAAGAAGTCTCATATGAGATCATGTCAAAGGTGGAAAACCATATGAATGATGCCTATTATCTCCCATATACACTCAACTTCCAAACTATCACTCCCATGATATATAACATAATCAAAATGACCTAAGTCCACCTGATGTATCCTCTATGGAGTAATAGTATGAAACATAAGTGTAAAGTGCCAAGCTTATAGGCTTGACTATTCCATAATGGAGATAATAAACCATATGATCATTTGAAATATAGAACAAAGTCCTATAACAAGTGACTCCAAACCCATCTAAGACTAAATGATAGATTACCCTCATACTACTCTAGGTCTTGCTAACTTTGAGTGTAAGCATAATTAATAGTTTAATCTAAACTACCTTGTGAACTATGCAAATCCATCATCTAGCTCATATATAATCATTTCTTGGTAGTAAAATGCAATCTCTACATTTCACCAACCAAGTAGTCTGTGGATTGTTATCCTTTAGCATTGGACCAAGTTCTATTGGTAGAGCGTCTATTGGCACTAGTGCAAACTCTAAAATATTCTCTTCCCTGTAGTTTTCCATACGAATGCAAAAAGCATTCGCTTTGAGATTCAGATAGTCCCTGAGTATCCATACTCCTAACTGATGTTTACACATCATGCTCATGATGTAACACCAACTAACAGTTTGGAACCCCAATAGGTTAGATATATCCCTATCTCCTATAAACCCTAAAGAGAAGAGTCATACTCAACTCCCAGTCTCACTAATGTCAATAAGTAGATCATCTCATCTAGTCAAGGACCATCATTGGAACGTCATAACTGCTTCTCTTTAGAGTCTCCATATGAGATTGAATCTAACCATCATGATTAACTGATCTCCCTCTTGTCTTTGATAGAAGAGTGCCACTTCTATCTAGATAACCAAAATGATAGAGTGAAACTCTCTCTATATCTCTCTCTTGAATCTCCTCTAAGGAAAAGAGCTATGATAGTGAAATATATTCCACTTTCCCTTTCCCTTTGAAAGAGATTCTATTGAATCCATTTTCTCTACTCATCCATAACTGAGAACATGTATATAAGATCTCCATGTTTTCCTTCTAAACATCAACAAATGAAATTATTTTTATTGAAAAGCTCAAAATGAGTATGTGATATCAATGGTGATAAAATCACCTATCACATTCTCTGCTGGAAGAATAAATCTTTCCTAAACTATGAAAGATCACTCTCGGTCCTAAGGAGATGTCTACTAAGAGCTCTCCTCTGATTTAGTGAGACATGCAGCCATGAATGATGAGTCCTTTTCTCTTTGGCCATAGAAGAGTGCTCAAAGGGAAGTCATTTCCACCATCCCATACCATTGGAACTTTCTTCTAATTCACGGTGTCATATCTACACTAAACTAAATATATATTCCATATATATAGAATGGAATATGTAGGTGGATTCTAAGGAATCCCATATCCTAAAATCATGTCGGTGGAGTCAAATGAGTCCCATATCCTTGAACTAGTATAGTTTGGTTCTAGCCAACAAGTGACAATGGATATTCCTTTCTATTCCAAACTAACTTGTTCCTAGGTACCAAGACTGAGTCTAAGTACCTCTCTATAGATCCCAACATACATATATGTATTGGGTATCCCAACTACTCTTAACTAAGGGATCTATGCTCTAAATCATAGAGACAGTGCCATGCTTGTGGCCTTCCTAACCATCACTCGAATCACATAAGCACCTGTCGATGCTCTCTCTTGAAACCCATCTATGTGATTCCATCTAATTGGCTTCCTTAGTAGTGTAGCAGAAATGCTTCACTACTTGCTCAAGTGAGGTGTATCCGTGGAACTAATCACTCTTTTGGGTATTCATCATAATACTCCATAGTCTTCTAATCATCATGTGAGACTCTTTTGAAGATAAATAAACCTTCACTACATTGGAGATTATCATAAATGCATCTCTTGTGGTTGTATGTAACTTCTCATAACCTATAGGATTTCTTGTGCACATTCCTAATGATGAAGGTATATCTCTTTTTCCTTACCAATCCTATGGTCTAAATCCATAAGAATTATATGTAGGGATCCTATTTACTACTGATGTTGCCTTATCTATACTACTATGATGGTACTAAGTCCATCAAATACATGCTTACAAGCATGCTAATACCTTGTTGATGTTTGTAGAAAATTCATGTTACCATGCCATAACATTCTTAGCTAAAGGTAAGTGCGTATATAACACCATGAGGTGGGAAAAATTTCGACAACATTTTTCCAAGGGAATGGAGTCCCAAAAAAATTTAACCATAAACTCAATGGCACACAAGCCATCCAACAACATAGGGCTCGATAAGCCTATGGCATGCACGCCATATACTCATAGATTGACTCCATAACCTACAAAAATATAAAAAAACATATGCTAGCAACAATCTCTTTGTTGCATAACCATGTAGTTCTTGTAACCATGTCTTCTATAAACAATCAAAAATTATACTCCTAATAAGTTGATCCATACTTTTATAAGTTAAACAATGATCAACATTTGATGTATGTATTCCAATCTATGCATGTACATACAAAACATGCCATAGTATAAAGTAAAATGCCTGAAGTATAAAGCATACATCCCTAAATGGTTTGGTATTGGAATTGCATGCATCCAATCCTTTTTTATGAGCTTTGAGACCTCAACATCTTCCTCTTCAGATCATAACATGAACTTTGAAGTCTCCGAAAACATCGGTATCACTTTCCAAAACATGAAACATGGTCAAATGATTACCACAATATTATAAATTTATCCAAAAAATGCATATGTAATCCTTCCTTAGAGTTGTAGAACTTTTTTACAACCTGAAAATAGTCATATAATGAAATATATATCATGTGCAAATGGCTCGAAGTGAAATTACTTCAGTCGCCTTCCCGGTTCATAAGATATGGCTCTTGAAAGATAGTTGTCAAAAACTGTTCAGACTTTGCAGACCTATACAGACCTGCAAAAATACATAATTTCCCAAATTTCTTTTTTTAAACTGGAACCAGACCTTGTGCTCTTTGAAAAGAGTCCTAGCACATCCAATTTGGTAGGTGATTTTATCACCATTGATATCACATCCAGCAGAGAATGTGATAGGTGATTTTATCACCATTGATATCACATACTCATTTTGAGCTTTTCAATAAAAATAATTCCATTTGTTGATGTTTAGAAGGAAAACATGGAGATCTTATATACATGTTCTCAGTTATGGATGAGTAGAGAAAATGGATTCAATAGAATCTCTTTCAAAGGGAAAGGGCAAGTGGAATATATTTCACTATCATAGCTCTTTTCCTTAGAGGAGATTCAAGAGAGAGATATAGAGAGAGTTTCACTCTATCATTTTGGTTATCTAGATAGAAGTGGCACTCTTCTATCAAAGACAAGAGGGAGATCAGTTAATCATGATGGTTAGATTCAATCTCATATGGAGACTCTAAAGAGAAGCAGTTATGACGTTCCAATGATGGTCCTTGACTAGATGAGATGATCTACTTATTGACATTAGTGAGACTGGGAGTTGAGTATGACTCTTCTCTTTAGGGTTTATAGGAGATAGGGATATATCTAACCAATTGGGGTTCCAAACTGTTAGTTGGTGTTACATCATGAGCATGATGTGTAAACATCAGTTAGGAGGATGGATACTCAGGGATTATCTGAATCTCAAAGCGAATGCTTTTTGCATTCGTATGGAAAACTACAGGGAAGAGAATATTTTAGAGTTTGCACTAGTGCCAATAGACGCTCTACCAATAGAACTTGGTCCAATGCTAAAGGATAACAATCCACAGACTTCTTGGTTGGTGAAATGTAGAGATTGCATTTTACTACCAAGAAATGATTATATATGAGCTAGATGATGGATTTGCATAGTTCACAAGGTAGTTTAGATTAAACTATTACTTATGCTTACACTCAAAGTTAGCAAGACCTAGAGTAGTATGAGGGTAATCTATCATTTAGTCTTAGATGGGTTTGGAGTCACTTGTTATAGGACTTTGTTCTATATTTCAAATGATCATATGGTTTATTATCTCCATTATGGAATAGTCAAGCCTATAAGCTTGGCACTTTACACTTATGTTTCATACTATTACTCCATAGAGGATACATCAGGTGGACTTAGGTCATTTTGATTATGTTATATATCATGGGAGTGATAGTTTGGAAGTTGAGTGTATATGGGAGATAATAGGCATCATTCATATGGTTTTCCACCTTTGACATGATCTCATATGAGACTTCTTAAGGGGAAGGATATGGAAAAGCAACACACAGAGATGACCATGTACATAGAGTACATGGGGTTCAAGAAAGTCGGAGCACATTCTTTTACCATTATGGACATTTCATGTACATTTTCGAGGACAAAAATGCTTCTCAAGGGGAAGGAAATGTCACATCTCATGGTGAGAACATCCCTTATGTTAGATGGGCATATAATGCCACATGGCTAGAGTAGGGGATACCACTTTTAGGTAGAAGAGTATAAGGAGTGTGATATGAGACACTCACATAAAAAGTAATGAGGACTCGGACGTGGTCGGGTGGTACGGAAGAGACTTGCTCTATGTGTGTTTGGCTCATGGGCTCGCGTGCAGAATCTTTAGGAGCTATGGATAGCTACAACATCCGTTGGCAAAAGGATCTTGTTCATTTAATATACCCCATAGTCTCCTAATCATAATGTGAGACTCTTGTGAAGATAAATGAATCTTCACTATTTTGGATATTATAATAAAGGTATCTCTGGTGCCTGTATGCAACTTCCTATAACGTATAGGATTGCTAGTGCACATTCGTAATGGTGAACCTGTAGCTCCTTCCCCTTAGCAATCCTATGGTCTAAATCCATAGGGATTATGTGTAGGGATCCTATTTCTAATGAAGTTGCCTTATCTATAATGCTTTGATGGTTGTAAGTCCATCAAGTACATGCATAAAAGCATGTTGACACTTTATTGATGTTTCAGAGAAGGCATGTTACCATGCCATAACATTCTTACCTAAAGATAAGTGCGTATATAATGCCATTAGGTGGAAAGAATTTCGACAACATTTCCCCAAGGAAATGGAGTTCCAAAAAATTTTAACGATAAACTCAATGATACATAGGCCATCCAATATAACATAGGGGTTGGCAAGCCCATGGCATGCACGTCATATACTCATACATGGACTCCATAACCTACAAAACATAAAAAGAAAATGATAGCAACATTCTCTTTGTTGCATAACAATGTAGTTCTTGCAACCATCTTTCCTGCAAACAATCAAACAGTGTAATCCTAACACGTTGATCCATACTTTTAGAATTAAAACAATGATCAAATTTGATGTATGCATTCCAATCTATGCATGTACATAGAGAACATGCCATAACATAAAATAAAATATCTGAAAATATAAACCATATGCCCCTGAGTGGTTTGATATCGGAATCGCATGCATCCAATCCTTTTCGATGAACCTCCAAACCTCTACAGCTTCCTTTTTAGGTTCCAAAAAGTGCATGTATAATCCTTCTTTAGACTTCAATCGCCTTCTCGGTTTGTAAGATATGATTTCTAGAAGGTAGTTGTTGAAAACTATTCAGACTTTACAGACATTCATAGACCTGTAAAAGTACACAATTTCCAAAATTTGTTTTCATAAACTGAAATTAGATTTTCTGCTCTTCAAAACAAGCCATAGCATGTCCAGTTTGGGGTTTTCTAGCTCAAGATATGGCCTCTCCAAGCATGATATGCCAAATTAGTGGATTGGTGGAGGGGCTGGAAAAAGTGTGAAAATGTGATTTTTGGAGTGTCCAAAAGCATTCATTCATCAAGAAAATCCTAGAATTCTCTCCATAACCTCATAGAGGAGTATATGAAGATGCTTGGGCCTATTTTCACATTTCAACATCCTCCCTTCATGCATGCTAATTTTCTTCCCAAAAGAGGCCTAAATCAAGATTTTTACTTTCATGCAAAAAGTTAAATGGGAGATTTTAGCAAGCTTCTAATCCACTCCTAATGTGGATTTTCCTTGGATTTTCTCATTCTCCATGGTAATACATACATCATGCGTCATGTATGTATGCAGTAATCCATGGGAAGCCTCTTCAATGGTCTCTTTTCTTACTCCCACAAGTGGAGTTTGGCAAAATTTAGCATCTAAATTTTTTTTCCAAAAAGTGTAGAAAAGGGATTTTCGAGGAAGTAAAATTCCTCCTTAACTTATCATTTTAATGAATCAAATGATTCCATTATGAATTCCATAGGAAATACTCTTAGTATGTCTTTTTCCCATCCATCCATACTTAATGCACCTTTTTTTCCCTCTTCCAAAATGGGAATTTCTTATATTTTCATGTGTTGAAATGTTTCCTCAAACAATGATGGAAGGGGGTTTTGTGGAGCTTCAAACTCCCAACATACTGAGCCTATCTTTGAATTTCTTGATTGTATATGGAAGTCCATACACCATATTATATGTATGCATGATTTTTTTCTAGTAAATTTATGAAAAGTCCGGCTTCATTTCCCTTTCCCAAAATGGCTACTTATAAAAAATATCACCTGAAATCTATGTAAAAATAATGAACAAGACTACTTTAGAGATACCTACAACTTATACTTTCTTTCAATTTTGAGGGACTTAATGCCTCTAGATGAGAGTATATACTCCATGCTCTTAATACACAGGGTTTTCCTCAAAGGACCTCACTCTCGAACCTTTCCTTGCGCTTCTCCAAGAGTTGGCCCTTTTCAAAATTTAAATAGATATACTTGCACGTAGGTAGTTCATGTCCACATAGCTTTGATATAGTATAAATATCCCCCTTTTTAATAGAGAATTGAGATGCTTCTCCCACCTCCTTCCTCTCCAATATCTTCTTTAGAAGCACTTCCTATGGGTTTTATGGCTGAGTACTCCAACCATATTAGGAAAGAGCAATCAAAATGCTCCTAAACTTGATGTTCTACAATGACCACTACTTCCAACCATTTGGGCAACTACCCAACAAGCCTTGAGGGAGAGGGAGAAGGGGATCCATTTCTCCTCCTTCCATAGGTCATGGGGGAAAACTCACGGGTGCCAATTCTATGGCATGTTGGATAGCTCAAGTGCCTTGGAGGTGATGATCATGAGTTCAAGTCCTTTGAAGCAGAGTTCGTGTTGCAACATCCCCTGAAGCTCTGATACCAATGCTACAATTGTCATTCTACTCTTCTTTTGCCATGGTTGCTCACGGATCATAGTTCGACCTCAAACACAGAGAAGATGCTTATTGTCATTCCACCCAACCGTCAAGCTCCTTGCACGAGTCTCATTCATTGACGGTCCTTGAATGAGTTCTAATGCTTACTACCTCTTCTCTCCTACCTAATGTGGCTATAACACCATGATATGAAATGTGGCATATACCTCCATGGTGATAGGGTCATGAGGTGACACTATTATGGGCATCATTGCAACATTAAAACCCAAGTTATAAAAGTTGAGAGGTAATACCAAACCTTATGTTTATGTTGATTTGGTGAAATTACTACTACTGTAACAAGCATTGCAATGTTACAACCACTATACATATTTGGGAATCACTTAAATGAAAAGGTTTGCTTTACACTTTGTGAATTTTTTGTTGTTCTCAAGTTTGTCTATGTGGGAGTTTTGTTGCTGCATGGTTTAATGCCTTCCTTGCTAATAGAAGCTGCTATATCAATTAAAGAATGATACATAACTAATGAAATTAATCTAAATGATTATGTATGGAATGAATTACCATGAGTAGCAACAAAAGCTATAGTGTCCTTCCCATTTTGCATTGAAGCTTGGAAGCCATGATGTCCTCTCAAACATGTCTACATAGCTAGGACCTATAGGAAATTTAGTCTTTTCCATTGGTGAATTACAGATGACAAAGCACAATGATGAAGAAACTCAGTGACTTTTTTTGGGATATGCTATATATAATGAAGCTATAGCAGGCATGGTCATAGGATTTGTTAGAATTTTAAGTTAGCTATATGTTGAAATTTTCTTATGGGTTGAAGGGGTGAATGAATTGTTACTTCAAAATGTGTTTTACAAAAAGTGAAAAGAAGAGAGTCTTGGTTGAGTCTTTATGTAAATGCTGAGTATGAATTTTTTAGTGTGTTTCAGTGTTTCTGATTGTGTGAGTATGTGGACATGCTGATTTATGTGTGAGGGAGTGTTTATGTGAGAGTATGTGATTATGGGCTTGAGAGTTAGTGCGTGAGTGTGCGCTAGGGTGAGTGTTTGTAAAAGATAGATACTGAAGTGTGCATGCTAGAATATTTATGTATGTGCAAAAGAAAGAGTGAGAGCTGGATTATGATAGTGAAAGAGAGATGATCGTGAAAATGGATGTTTTGAATTACTATAGGCGACAGATTGCAACGCCTCACCCTGTTGCAATAAATGACTACTCATCTCGATCCAAATTTCCTTGTAAAACAGGCACGTGACTTTGTATTGTTACCACAGATCATTTAAAAACCTTGAGAACAAACGACGTTAGCTAAAGGGTGATAGCCTCGTGAACTCTGCTCAAGCTACAAACTGCACAGGTAAGTTGGTTCCCTGTATGCATTAATCAGCAAAGGAAACCTAACATTTGGATCAAGGTCAATCAAGGACACTTCTCAGCTAACCTTCGAAGGTTACACAAGCGTAGCCTCGACAATAATATGATGATCGGACAATTGAATTCATGGATAGAGAACACTCATGGTTACTATATTACCAAGGCTATTTTGTTCCCGTTACACCCAGTACCAAAAGCTGTCCCAACTAGCTCTTGTAGGAACACATACTCCTAGGTTGGAGCTCCTTCGGTTATGCAGTACCCAAAAACATTAGTTCAAAGGGTAAAAGATATGCTCACAATTGAATAAGCAAAGAAACCGAGACCTCGTGTCAACAAGGAATACTTCTATGCTGCAGAGCTGATTTAAGCGAAGTGGAATGTGACATCTACTATGGGAGTATTTTGATCATGCCCTCACACACTTAGCCTGTATAATAAGATGTTCTTGGATTTTTTTCTTATAAACACATGAGTCGCCTGCAGAAAGAACGCCTCACACAAGAAAAAATGTATTCATCGTCATCACCCTCACTTCTTTCATGCATCAATGCAGACATAAATGAAAATACAGAGAGCACCACACATAACAGTACTACCTCCCCTATTCTTCGAATGTTACATGTATACATTGAGTCCTATGACAGTGATTATTGCACTTCATAATTGATCGAGAGTTCTAAGGGATTAGAGCAGATAAACATCCTCTATGATATCATCTAAAAAAAATGACTCCTGTGCGCAAGAAAGGGGAAGGAGCCCCTCTGGATTAGAGACAAATCAAGAAAACTACCTGCCCGACGGACTCCAAGAGAGGTTGCTTTATCCTTTGTGTGTTCGGAGTGTTAGCACATACTCTTCCCCCGGCTTCACACCTCTGCTTTCTGAATGGGAAACTTCGTCTTCATAGCGACACACCCAGATACCTCCCAAAAGTTAAAATCCTCTTGCCAGCACCCTCGATTGCCCTCTTGCTTGTTCCTCGGAGTTCTCCTTGATAGCAGCACGTGGACCCGTCTACACCACAGAACAGGACCACCGCCTCTCTCGATTTCTGCCCAAAAACAACAGTTATGCAGGCATAACTCTTCCCCCTCCTCTGTCGGGTACACTCCTTTGCTTTCTTACGGCTGCCAGCAACCTCCTACTCTGCATCTTTCTAGCCACAATCCAATGGAAGCCTCCTTCTTATATTTTATCTTTTTTGACAATGGGAGTGAAAAAGGGGACCCGTAGCAGAGGCAACTTCCTTTGAGCTGCTCCTTCGTGTTCTATCTCCCAAGTATCTTCGCCATTACATTCAGTATGCTCCCCTATCCTCCACAACTATCGTGTCTTGTAGCTACTTATGCACACGGTTGTCCAACTATATGTTACAGCGTCAACCAAAGTGTCAAAGTATCTTGGATCATCAAACCAATTGACCCAGCAAGTGAGACAATGAGGTCACATCTACCAGAAACAACCAAGGTCTGGACTTGCCTCATTCACTATCATCATATGGGGGGAATCCTGAATATCATCTCGCTTCATGCAGTTGAACATTAATACTGCTAGGCCCAGCTCGAAATACTCCAAGCTCCTGCCAATGCAAGTTGTATGATGTTTAGGGAGTCGTGTACTTGTAGGGCTTGTTCGAAATAGGCCCAAGGTTCCGAGATCTCCCCTCAAGGGAATCTGCATGGTTCCTCATATACTTCTACAAGGAGCAGCTACCCCGAGCGTAAGAGGGAAGCCTTGAGCTCTAGCCCCCTTTCCCTTTGATGCCGCCCGAAGGATTCCAAAACCCTCGACAAAAAAAAAACCCTTTGAAAAAATGAAGAAGCCCCTTCTTCCAAAGCGGAATAGCAGCAACAAGAATGGATAGACGCCTTCCTCCGTTGGCCCAGCTCCCGTCAATTTCCTTCTGCCAAAACTGATGGCCTGTAGAGATCCCCTAAGGAATGACTATCTCCCTTTTTTGCTTGACTTTGTAGTTTCCTGCACCCCCCCCCCCCTGAGTTCCTTCTCATACACCGATGTCCTCCTCCTCCTTCCTCTGTACCTGCACACAAAAATACAACAAAGAAGCCCTCGATCTCTGTACTCTCCTCCTTCCTCCCATGTACCTGCACACGAAAATACAGAACAACAAAAAAACTTCCCAGAAAACCCCCTCCGCTAGCGAACCCCTCCGGGAATGACAAGCCCAGCTTCCCCTATCTGCTGTTGGCAATGAGCGACAAAACCTGTGTGTGACAACCCTTCCGAACTCCCCCCTTCTATACTATGTGTCCTCTTCCCACTAGCACACACCTGCACACATAAAGAACCGCCCCTCCTGAACAAAAAAGACACTCCTCCCTGCTTCAGTCGAATTCTCCCCTTTTAGCGTTCTTCTCCTCTATCATAAAGCGACAACATTACACCAACCCCCCTTTTCCGTTTCTCCCGTCAGAACAACGGGGAAGAAAAAACAGGTAGCCCCCCCCTCTGTTGAAGGATCGAAGAAACTTCCTTTTTTCTCCAATTTAGGTACCATGAGCAAGATAAAAAATTGCACAATTTGGCAACCTCCTTTTTAATGTCACCTGCCCCCAAAAACGGCTTCCTGGCGTCTTCTACATCCTAGGTACCCAGAGATAAAACAAGAACATGCTGAGAAGATTTGTTTTCTGAAATAGATTTGGATTTCCTGGAACTCGATGCACATAAAGGCCATGCATAAGCAGGTTCAAGGAGCCAATCTAACACGTGTTGGGAGTCACAAGGTTCTACACCAAGTTGATCCATTATAGCTGATAGCCAATTCGCACAACTAAAAGCTATCCTTTCAGCATGCCCTGATCCCTCCAATACTGTGTAGCGTATGCATTGAACTTAAATCTGTTGTGTGAGAACCCGTGCATCACTAGTCAAGTTTCTGGAGCATTCACTGTCTAACACCAAGAGATTGTTTTGATCACATCCTAGACCACCTCATCCCCAAATATATTTTCTGCCGAGCACTCATCAAGGTGGTTTAAGCTCTCCTCTTCATCAGTAGTGAAGTCTTGGATATAATAACTGAATCCTTCGGGACATGTAAACAATGCACACTTCTGATAAGCATCTTCAAAGCAGCACATGCCAATGAGATAGCCCTCTCATCATCCACACATCTACATTTGATTGGGTTTTCTCACTACCAACATCAATTCTCCTTGCAACACACCTTCATTCAAATGAAAAATCTCCGAAGTGGAACATGTTAGTGCAGAATCATTAACAATTTCCCAGCTAACATACTCCCCTCTTCTTATTTGCGAAGTCGTCCTCGACGAGCCACTCTCGCTGCAATCTAATCAAAACAGCCATGAAAATATCAATGTACAACAAGCTTGCATACCTTTCGATCGAGCCATTATTCCAAGTGGACCTGCACTCATTGAAGCCATTAGTGCTAAAAAAATCACTCATGAATACATACAAATATTCACTTTCAAAATGATCCAAGAACACGCACATATATGCAATTCTATTTCAACCATGCATCAATTTGCTCATACATTCCATTATGAAAAATGGTCTCAACCAAAATAACACATGCACACCTTTCCATGAATTGCACATGCACTGTCATTGCGAAAAACAGAAACGGAAATACCGAAATAAGCAACAACAACTGAAATGAATTCAATCGGAGATGCAACATACCCAAAATGCATACCCCTTTTATTGACCTACTATTCGCTATGTACAATTATTCCATGACTAGACACTTCCGAAGAATCCCCATCGTCGTCCTACAAAAGCTATCGAGACTCGAGTACAAGTCAAGACCTACATAAAAAACCTAGAGTGTCCCACATACTAGAAAAACCCTCAGATAGAGCACACAAGTTATAAAGCAAGACCGTTGCATTACCTCGCTAAAGCCTCATCCATAAGTGCATATAGAGTCTCCGTGCCTTCAAGAATGTTGATTCGAAGTGAGCTGATCTGTCATAAGCCATCACATACCAATCACACAAGCAAATAACGTTCCCTTCCAGGCGATCATCGCCCTCTCCTCTCTCTCTCTCTCCCCCTCAGGAGTGGGGAATAACTCCATATGAAAAAAATTTATTTATTTTCACATGTTGGCCTACATTGACACTGGATGCGATTCGTGGACCTGACCACCCGATCAGGTTGATTCCACCCATCTACCAATGCAATGCAGCGCACAACACACAAACACACAAGACACATAACATATATCAGCTAGCCCATAACGAAGCTGGATGCGGCTCGTGGTCGTGACTACCCAGCCACGATGGCTCCACCTACCTACCAACCCGTTATGGCGCGTAGCTATGACACAAACATATACATCCCAAGCCTATGGCGAAACTAGCTACGGCTCGTGGTCCTAACCACCCGGCTAAGATAAATCCACCCACCTACTAGCCCACCATAGCGCATCGGTACGATCACAACAACACACATTCTTTTTCTTTTCTTTCTCTTCGTTTTTTCATAGTTAATTAGTTCACCCAAGTCTTGAGGATTAGGGAGAGGAAGAAAGGGACTTTTCCCACTGTTCCCACACATACATGCAAACATATACACTCTAGCCTTGACAGATCAACCACCTCTTCACTCCATTCTTTCAATTACAGACACTACATATGTATTCATCGATTTGACTTTTCACTTAGTAACTACAGCCGGTATGCCTTAGTCCCTCGTATACCTATCCCTAGGTGTCCTAGAATGTGAGTCTCCGGGATGTCTCATGTAGCCTCACATCGTACTCGCATCCTGACAACTTCCCTAGGGCGAGTCAGGCTCAACTTCAGGAGCTCCGTCATCACTCCCTATCGTTAGCACATCTGCCCAAGCCCAAGTGATATCGTTTTCCTCGTTAGGCATTTCCCTAGAAGGATCAAAATAGTAATATCGATCTCCCGCCCATCCTACATGTCGAGTCAGATATTCCTTCAAACACTCAATGTAAAATGCAACACCCAAACCCTGGTTTATAAAGCATACCAGCCAATGCGCTTCCTCAACATCGTATTCCGTCTCAAAGTCGTCGACATCTATGTCCATGCAGGCAAATGTTTGGTCCGAGAAATATATCCTTAGCTCGTACAAGTAGAGTTGCGTTATTTGATCTGCCATTTTGTTACTTAGCTCCTAACAGTCTCTGCATAACACAAAAAATATTAGAAGTCCAAAATTCTTGAGCTAGCAAGAAAGAATATTTATGACACACAAATCATATCTTACATATGCGCATATATATATATATATATATATAACTATACATGTATGTACAAGGAGTCTACTACGTCCTTCTGCTTGGATCTCGTCTAGCTTCCCCCGTCCTATTGTCACGTGAAATATGGTTTAACTCGAAGCGCGTTAACCTTCACGGGAGCATATTCTTCTCCTAAATCTTGAATTTGCATGGAACCATTAGAGTTGAGTTCCACCACCTTAAACGGTCCTGCCCATCTTGTCTGTAACTTCCCCAGGAATTTATAATATTTACTATCATAAACTAGCACCAAATCCCCTTCTTGAATCACATAGGTCTTGAGATTCTTATCATGCCTCTCCTTACGTCTCTTCTGAATAGCTTCCAAACTTTGTTGTGCGATGAGTCTCTTTTCTTCCAGCTTGACCAGTTGTATGTACCTTTCCTTCAATGACTCTTCCTCGCCCAACCTGGCTTCGATGGCCACTCTTAATGTTGGAACTTCTTTTTCGATGGGAAAGATGGCTTCCTCGTCATATACTAGGGAGAACGGAGTGCTCTTTGTCGTCACTCGGTAGGATGTTCGATACGCCCACAAAGCTTCCAAAAGTCTCTCATCCCAGTCTCTCCTATGCACAACTACTGTCTTTGTCAGAATCTGCTCCAGCACCTTGTTGGTGACCTCCACTTGTCCATTTGCCCTCAGGTAATATGGAGTGCTTTTTCTATGTTTGATCTTATATAATTCCATTAATTCTTCGATCAGTTCGTTGACAAAATGGGTTCCTCTATCACTTACTATTTCTAACGGGCATCCGAATCGAGTGATAATTTGTTCATACAAAAATTTAGCTACATCAACAGCTCGGTCAGTTTTCAGAGCTTTAGCCTCTACCCACTTGGTAACATAGTCAGTACAGACCAAGATATACCTATTAGACCGACGTCTTGAGGGAGGATCAATAGGTCCCACAAAATCAATTCCCCACTTCTCAAACGGCTTAAGAGCGAGCACCGGCGTGAGAGGAGCAGCATGTGCTAATGTGGGTTTGCCCATTCGTTGGCATCTGTCACATTTCTTACAGTATGTGTGCGAGTCTTTGAACAGCGTTGGCCACCAATACCCAGCCAATAAAATCTTTCTTGCCGTCAATTCACCAGCAAAATGCCCACCGCAAGGTTCGTCATGCAAAGCCCTCAACACTAGGTTTGCTTCTTCTTCCTCGAGACACCTCCGATAAATGCTCTCATGAATAAAATATCGATAGAGTTGCCCCCCAATGATGCTATGGTGCTTCGCCAATGCTAACAGTTTTTGCTTCTCTCTCTTGCTTGCTCCTGGCGGATATTTAGTGGTGCATAAGAAGTTCACCAAGTCGGCATACCAAGGTACTTTAGCATCAACCTGGAATAGATGCCCATCAGGAGCATCATCGGGCACACCAGAGATTGGCTCCTCATTAACAATTCGAGATAAATGGTCAGCCAATATATGTGCTTTGCCTGGTTTGGTTACCACTGTGAACTGAAATTCTTGGAGGAGTAGCATCCACCTCATCAATCGCCCTGATAGCTCGGGTTTATTAATGATATACTTAAGGGCTTCATGATCCACATAAAACGTGAAATGCTTTCCCATCAAGTAATGCCGATACTTGTTCACCGCAAAGATCATCGAGAGGCATTCCTTCTCTGTAGTTGTGTAGTTCCTCTCAGTGCTATTCAAGTTGCAACTTGCGTAATAAATAGGGTGGTCCAACTTCTTTTCGTCGGCTTGGCATAGTACTGCTCCAACCGCAGTATGAGAAGCGTCGGTATGCACATGGAATTCTTTCGTCCAATCGGGTGCTACCAAGATTGGTGCATTTATCAATCTCTCCTTGATCGAGTCGAATGCAACTTGACACTCTTCAGTCCATTGGTATTGTTGGTCTTTCCTCAAAAGATTCGTCAATGGTGCCGCTATTGATGCAAAATTTAATATAAAACGTCGATAATAATTCGCATGGCCCAAGAATCCTTTGAGTTGCCGCAAGGTTTGTGGAGGTGGAAGTTGTCCAATTTTTTCCACTTTATCCTCGTCAACCGCGATTCCTTTTTCGGAAATAACATGTCCCAAAAGCAATCCTCTTCGCACTCCAAATGTGCACTTTTCAGGGTTTAATGCAATGCCTTTTTCAATGCTTCTTCTTAAAATCGCTTCGATCCTCTCCATCATGTTTTCATCGTCGCCTCTGATCGCAAAGTCATCGAGAAATATCTCCATCCAATCCTGCAAGTAGTCTTGATATGCAGCTATCATTGCTCTCTGGAATGTGGCTGGTGCATTGCATAATCCAAATGGCATCACCCGATATGCGTATGTACCCCATTCTGTGGTGAAAGTAGTTTTTGATTGATCCTCTTCATGGATTTGGATCTGGTTGTATCCACTGAAACCATCCAAAAATGAGTACAAGTTATGGCCAGCCACTCGGTCCAAGATTTGATCAGTAAAGGGCAAGGGGAAATGATCCTTCTTCGTGCGCTCGTTCAACTTTCGATAATCTTTGCAAATACGGATTTTCTTATTTTTCTTCGGAACAACTACAATTGGTGATACCCATTCGCTGGATGCGATGGGATATATGAATCCTGCTTCCAATAATTTGGTCAATTCCAGCTTGATCAATTCCGAGTAGACTGGATTCGTTCGCCTGAGTCGTTGACATATTGGTCGGGTACCTTCTTCCAAATCTATATAATGTTGGCAGATTCGGGGATCAATTCCTCTCAAATCACTGTATGACCATGCAAAGGCCTTGCTGAAATTTTTGAGTGCCAATTTAATGCAATCTCGTACTCCATCTGGTAGCTCTGACCCCACGCTCAAGAACTTCTCTGGAAAAACTTCCCATTTTTCCACCTGAGTTTCTCGCGAATATTCTTTATTCCTTGATGACACTGTGATTGGAACGTTCTCTCCGATCACGCGTGCATGGTTGGCCAGTAAATCATTGTTTTGTTCTCTTTCGATTGAACCTAATTTCTTTAGTTCAGCTTTTGCAATGGCTTCCGACACTTTAGTTTTACTCTTCGCTTCTTTTTCCAATTCTCGACTTCTCTTTAGAATCTCTGCTTCTAGCATTCTAACTCTTTCTCTCAACTGTTGCACTTCCATTGTCGGAGCTAACTCTAGCTCCAGCCCTTCTTTTGAAGTTCCCTTCTCCCGGGATTGAGTAGCTTTGTTTTACTTGCGTCTATACTCAACATGTAGCACTCAAATTCTCTTGTATGTGTCAACCATCCTAGCAACTCCTCAGAGATCGGAATCGTCGTTATAGAGCAATGGATTTTGATACTCTCCGATCTTCGTGTCTTGATTCTTAAAGAGCTGCAAGTTGAACCCATCTTGAAGCAGATTCTTGTAGGTGTCCGTGTTCAAGGAAAACTTAGCTCGTGCAATCTCGTGCCTTGCTTTCTCCTTCTCTTTCTTTTCCATCTCATCGACTATTATTGTCTTCTTCTTGTTGCTCGAGGGTGGGGATACTTGTATTTGAATCCGATCAGACTTTGGCCCTATTGAAATAAAACCTGTGCGCCAGTCATGCACACATTCGGCTTGCACCAGCCATGGCCGTCCAAGTAGGATCGAGAAGGTAGCCTCTGAGGTCCTTGGTCTTACTATCAGATAATCAACTTTAAACTCTAAACCGCCCACAACTGTGCTTACATTCTTCAAAAGACCCGCAGGCTTCACTTGTGTTTGATCCGCCATTCTCAAGGACATCGGTGTTTCTTCCATGTGGTTGAGGCCCAAAGCTTTCATCATAAACTCAGTCATAAGGTTGACTGCGGCTCCACTATCTAACTGAGCACCGGGGACTGCGTATCCTTTAATCTCGACCGTCACAGCTGGAGCATTCGAATCGATTTGCGTCGTAATACTTTGAATGATCCCTTGGACATCCTTATCTAGTCTCTTTTTCTCTCGAACTTTCCTCGGCTTCTTAATATATTCATTGTAGAATTGTTTCCTATAAGCAGGTGAACATTTTAGCAATGTGCCAATGTCTAGCGTGACTTCCGTATCAGCAAGCAACTTTACAATATCTACTTCTTCCGAACTTTGTCTTTCCTTTCTACACTTCGGAGCCTTCAATCTTTCAGGGAATGGTGCTATGCCCGGCATAAACTCCTTGGTCACTGGTGGAAGAATCTCTATCTCTTCCCCATCCTCAAGCTCTTGCTGCTCAGCAAATCCTCCAACTTGGTTTTCTACCTCTTCACGCTCAACGATCTTCTCTTGACTCCCTTCTTCACCTTCGCCTCCTGGATTCTTCTTCAAATACTCTTGAGTCCTTGTGACTACTGCCACAGTTGGCTCTTTATGCGGGTTCTTGGCCTCGTAAGCATCCACAAAGTGCATTGACGAGCTAGAGCCTTCTTGAGGGTTCGGTGTTTTGAACACTACTCCGATTGTAGGGACGTGCTCTTGAGCTCTCGATATGGAATGCATCTGAGTATCAACATAATTCGAGGACCCTATTGGTCCTTTTTCCTTGCCGGCGGCAGCTCTTCGTTTTGGACAATCTTCATCAAAGTGGCCCTCTCCACTACAGTACCTACATAGTGGGGTATAATCAATTGGCTTCTTTTCATTTGGACATCTAGATTGAGTATGGCCAAAGCCATGGCATCTCCAACACTGGATTGGACCATCTCTTCTTTGATCACGTGCGGCTCCTCTTGAATAGTCTCCTCCTTGACCCTGAGCACCATATCCATAAGTTGGTCTATTTTCCCAACGAGATGTAGGTGGGACACTTTGAGCGGGCAATCCCGTGTAAGGTCTTTCTCTTGTATCTCCTGATTTCATGCTCCTTTCTTCATAGGCTCTCTTGTTGTAACATCGGTCCTCCGTGTGATTTGTTCTTCCGCAAAAAGTGCAACGCATTCTAGGCGGTGACCTATCTGTGAATACCCTTGAGACTATAGGGCATTCTGAAGCCAAATGGCCGTAACCATGGCACTTTCCACACCATGTATTTGATCGAAACACTTGATTCGGGTTTGTTGTGACCTCTGGTTTTACTGTGTATGTCTCCTGAGTCATTGTGGCAGCTTTTATAGCTTGCGTGACCAATTCCAATATTCGTTCTTCAGTTAGCGCAGGCTTTACCTTGCCTGGCATGCTAGTGGCAGCTACAAAAGCTGGAGTCGTCAATGCAGGACTTCCTTGGCCAGGATCTTTCATCGATATATTTCCTGGGCCTCCCATAGGCTCGTATAAGAGCTCCATCTTCCTTTGTTGGCATAATTGTACTTCCTCCCAAAGCCTCGCTTGTTCCTTAGCATCCATTAAAGTCGCAGGTCTTGTCAGGCTGATATGCTGCTGTGCCGTAGGATCTCTCAATCCCGAAATGAATCTTCTTTTCAATGTCTCATCGCTCGGGGCATTCGCGCCCATCTTTCTTACCAACGTTTCCATTCTCTGAATGTAGTTATCGATGCTCTCATTGACTCCCTGTCGCAAATAATCCATCTGTTGGGCCAATCTATCTTGGAAGCCTTGTCGTCGAAACTTTGCCAAGAAGGCTTCCTTGAGCATTTGATAAGTTCCACGCTCTTGTGGTGTCAGATTCCCATACCAATTGGCTGCCTCATCACGGAGAATAGCCGGAAAAATTCTCAACCTTTGATCCTGGTCAACTACATCATTGGCCTCACAGGTAACCTCAAACAACTGGATAAAACTATCCGGATCTTCGTCCCAAGTACTTGAAAACTTGGTGAAGTCTCCCAAGTGAACTGAAATCCGCTGAGCCATTTCGAACAGAGGTGTGATGTCAATATCACTTCGATCCCAAAAATTTAATGCACGCGGTCTCAGGATCCCTCCTTCAAACTTCCGCACTTGATTCGCGACTCTCCTACGGGAGTACACGTTTTTGGCTGATTTCTTCGAGCCAATCGAGGTCCACTCACCTGGCGGTTCCCACCTTCTCCTTTCTCTTTCAAGGGCTCTTCTCTGAGCGCGTTCCTCTCTTTGAGTTTGTGTGGCTCCTGACGATGAGCTCCCCTCGCTCATGTACTAGATCTTGGGGTCCGCAAGCTCAGCCAACATGTGGCGCTAGGCGAACCTATGGCACTCTCTTATAGAGACGTACCAAGCTATTCCCGGCAGACGCACCAAAATGTTTTGATTCTAACGCCCAGGGAAAAAGTGATTATACAAGACTTTATTTTGTTCAAATCCCTCAGAATCGGTCCAATTGGATTACCTAGAGCCCACAATTGTCTCACAATGGATTCTTCCTATGTCTATGCACTAGCTCATATGTTCCCGGCAAACGCACCAAAATGTTGTGGCCTCTTACTCCAAGGGAAAGTGTCCCATACGCACTTGTTTTGCTCAATTGCCGAGGAATTTGTCACCCCGTATTGCTTGAAAACCCTAGTTTATACCTCAAATTGGAAGCTTCCCGTTCTTACCCACGTACACCTACTTGCACTTACTCTCACACACACACACTACACTCACCTATATATACTCAACCACATGCACCCTTCACTTCCTACACAATTCTCCACTCACACATGCATCTAGAAATTCATGATCCAATGCTCGGGCATCAGCCAAGCAATCAAAACACATAATCAAACCTGGGTGACCAGGCGATTAGAGGTTCATGCACCCTCGCTCACCTTCCCACACTTGCATCCTCCCATTGCACTCTCATCCCTTTTTACTTCCCACTCACTCTTCCATACTTTTACACATGCGCACACATACTTGCTTTGTTCCCTTTTTTTCACCTACCTTCTTATGCACCTGGCGTACATATACTTTCACTTGTTTTCTTTTCGCTCTCACTCAATGCTTATTGACTTTCAATTCATCTCGTGGCTCCTCTATGTCCCATGCTCCCACGCATTAGAATAAAGGGGCTCCAAATTAGGTTCCTATCCTTCCATTCCTCTTTACACTTGGAAGGGATGTCACGAATGTATCGGATGAACATTATAAAGACATGGATATCTGATTCAGGAAAACCTAATTTTTGGAAAGCATTTGTGTAAAAAGTGTATGTGAGTAGAGATTTCATTTGGTATACAATATTCAATCATCAAAGGTCTAGAAATGGTAGAAAATCCTAACCCTAATTTTTGTCCCAAATGGTTTTTTACATTATATTCTTCCTCTCAGTTTTTACATCATGGAAATCAAATTCTCATATTCCACTTATGGATAAATGATTTCATCCCTAGATCAATATATAGTATCTTAATCTAGATTGAGTTTCATTTGTTATCAACTATAATTAGATTCTATAGATGAGAAAGCAACAATAGGTTGATTTTTTGATGACCAAGAAATGATTATAGAACTTGCAAATGCAAGATAACAAGAGGTTCTTCTCCTATCATCTCTTGATCCTACCCAATCTACATCAAGAAAGATCTTGATCTTACGCAATCTACATCAAAAAATATCTTGATATCTATATCAGAGGTATATCAATAGAATAGGCTTTCATTGATTCTTCCTTTGAGATCATAAGTATCCTTTTGCCTACCTCCATGTGTGGCTTCCTAGGTGAGTGCATAAATAGACTTAGAAAACTCACACGACAATTGATATCTACTCTTATGGGAGTCGCATAATTGAGAGTCCCCACTACTCTTTGATATCCTATCACATCTTCTATGAGATCTCCTTCGTGAGCACTCAATTTGGAATTCACTTTCATAGGTATACTTGCAACCTTTCATTTTCCATTTTGAACTTTGTGAGCATACCTTTGATGTAATTTCTATGAGTAAGGTACATATCATGCTCTGTGTACATGACTTCCAATCCAAGGAAGTACATGAGCTTCTCTAAATCACTTATCCTAAAATCTTCCTTGATTTGATGTTTGATCTTCCTTATGCATTCACCTCATTACCTATCATAATAATGTCATCCACATATACATAGAGATATATGAGTTCTCTGTTCGATTTTTTATTGAGAGAGAAGGATTTGTCTTTTTTACCACAAATCCTTTTTCTTGTAGGTAAGTAAGTACTCTATGATTCCAAACTCATGGAGCTTGCGTTAGCCCACATAGAGCTCTTCTTAAGATGCAAAAATACTTAGGAAATTATGAGTCTTCAAAACTAGGGGGTTGAGCCATATATACCTCCTCTGAGATCCATCCATTCAAGAATGCCATACCTCCTCTGAGATCCATCCATTTAAGAAGGCATTCTTGACATCCATTTGATACATCTACCAATTCTTGCTAGCTACAATACTAAGTAGTCTGTTTGTAGGCATCTTTGCTATAGGAGAGGTCTTCTTATAATCAATTCCTTGAACCTAAGCATATCCCTTAGCTACTAATCTTCCCGTACATCTGTTTAAGGTTCCATGAGAGTTCTTCTTCACCTTTTAGATCCATTTGAATCCAAGGACCTTCATGGTTGATGTCTTAGGAACTAAGTCCCAAGTGTTGTCTTTCTTCAATGCTTCAATCTCTTCCTCCATGGCATGCTTTCACTTTGGCCTCTTCTTGGCTTTCTCATATGATGAGGGATGTTCAAAGTTCATGTCTTCAGCCATATATATAGAATGCTTAGAGACTAATGGAGTATCATATCCATACCTTTTTTGGCTTTGTCTATTCCCTTTTAGAACTTCTAAAGATTTTTTGAGATGAGTCTACTACATCTCTCAATTCTTGCAATTTTGCTTTACCTTTAGAGTTCCAAGACTTGATCTCCCTTCTAGATGTCTTTTGGTAATCCTCAAATTTACTTGACTCTTCATGTATGTGTGGACTTTTGCTTGATAATGTTGGAAAATCATTCGTCAATTTATGAATCAATTTGATAATCTTACAATCATCTTCAAACCAAGATTTATTTAATCAAATACTACATCTTGAATTATTATGAATCCTTTATGACAAGGATTATAAATCCTGTAACCTTTTGGTTTAGGTCATCGCCTATGAACACACATTCGTCTGCCTTCTGATCAAGCTTCCCTCTAATTTGTGATGGTGTGTGTGCATATGTAATGCATCCAAATATTCTGCAATGATCCAAGCTTCGCCTTCTTCTATTCCAAGCTTCATAGGGTTTTATACCATCTAAGGACTTTGAGGGTGACCTATTTATAAAGTAACTGGTAGTGGATATTGCCTCTTCCCATAGATAATTGGTAAAATTCTTCTGATTAAGAATTGACCTAGTTGGTTTCAACATGACACTATTTCTTCTTTTGCTAGACCATTTTTCTTAAGTGTGTATTTGGTTATAATCTCTCTTCTGAGTCCTCTCTCTAGCAAGAAGGTATCAAATTCGCGGGATAAGTACTCTCTCTCTCCATCATACCTTAGTCTCTTCAATGTATTACTTGTTTGATTCTTTCTAAGTGCAAGACATAAAAAATTAGGATGACCCCCCTAACTCAAAAGTATATAAATATAGGAAAATTTTTCTAATCTTAAAAATTTAAACTTATAAATATTTTGGTGAATTTTGATGTCAAAATCCATTTGAAATATAAAAAGTTCAGAAAATTTTGATGATAGCATATATTTGAACTATAAAAATTTAGGTGATTTTTTTAATAAATCCCCTTAAACTTATATAATTTTTTCTATATTTGCTTTCTTTCAAAAATTTCGTTTCCCAAAACGGTATCATGAAATCATTTCAAAAAGTCTTTCGATGGTTAGTTATTCAACCATCTGGAGTATCCATATGATCTTGTAAATATGCATTGAGTATTCAAGCCTTCCAATAAAAGGGTAGTATTCACAAACTAAGTTTTGGATCTAAGTTTTAGTTCAATATTCTCTTAAGCATTGACCTAGTGAAGAACAAGTCATATACTTGAAAAAATTGTTCCTGTAATATCAAGGACTTATGCGAGCTATATTTGACATTCGAGCCTTATAATAGAGTAAATAATTATTTGATTGTTAAATAGTAAATCCATATAGTTGAAGAAGCTATTAATCCATCTTGTAATATCAAGTAGTTGCGTTAAAGTTGCATTCAACATTCAAGACTTCTAGTAGAGCTTTGATTCAGCAAGTTGCTAAATCAGATATCATGAAGTATTATATTCACTCAAACATAATAAACACTTCAACAGAACACAAAAGCATGAAGGATGTGAATGATAATATTGAAATAGTTAGTTTAATCCGTGAAACAAGGTTCATGTTAGAAACACTGACCATCAATTAGAAGTTGATGTTTATGGACATGCACACTTCTCCAGTAGAATTTTTCACTAAGCATTGAAATTCCTCTCAAAATGATGTGTGATAAAAGATCTTCTAAACAGAAGAAATGTAACTTTTTTACTTAGTTATCCTTATCCATAATGCCTTTTGGAATAATAATAGAATGTTACACAATAAAGCTCATGAAGTTTAAATCTAGAAAAAAACAAAAGATCATCATTTTCAAAAACTAGTATTCACACTCCAATAGAGTTCATGACATCATACTAATTTTTACAACTATTAGCACTTTCATCTCACACAGAGAAATATGAGATGCATGAGATCGATAATTTAAACTTAAAGAATATGGCACTAAAAGACACTAAAAGACACCCAACCAATGTCCAAGGAATACAAAACTTCCAATCTCCGACTATGGGCAAAAAGAAACTCTTAAACATAGATTAGCTAATAGGTCTTGGCAAAAATGAACTCACGGATTCAAGAACTCAGTGCTATCTTGGTGAAACTTTTAAACAATGTAGAAGTTAGGGTTTCTTCATCTGGGATAATTTTAAGTTTCAAAACTTTGCTAAATATAGCAAGGATAATTTTATGTGCATTTAAAATTCACCTTTGGGATAATATTCACACCTAAATATTTCATTTGTGCAAGATATTTTTTGGAACATGAAAATAATTTACCCTTATTTTTCATAAAAGTAGAGTATAGTCCATCTACTGTAATCATCACTAAAAGACATAATAAATTGAAACTGAGACAAATGCTTCCTTGCTAAAATTGGTGTGGACATGCTCCAAGATATCTCCATGTATGTATCCTTTTTTGTTAAAGATTGTCTATGTGACTTGCCAAATTGGCATGCACTACATTTGTAAACCATGTATTGCTTTCTGATATTTTGAAGTCTAGGTACACTTTGATCTTTGCTTATTTTCTTCAAGGTTTTCTCTCCAATGAGAGCCAAAATTTTGCACCAAACCTCTAGTTTTGATAGAGTTCATGTGCCATAATTAAAGAATGTTATGTTCCTTGTATCTTAGAGCTCAGAGGTAAATAGTCTACCTATCTTTTCACCTGTGGCTATGTTCTTGAATTCTTGTATGGATCTTCTACATAAGCTCCATACCTTGTAAACCATTTGATGTCTTGAAATTTCCAATATTTTTCACAGAGAGAGAGAGAGAGGGTTATGCCATTGGGCATGAAACCTTCCGATTTCATTCTATCATAAATCTGTAGTGCTCTCTTGCTATCTTCAAGATTGGCATAACCACTAACAAGGGAATTCCAAGTCACTACATCCCTCTTTTCAAGATCATCAAAAATTTCCTGAACTTTTCCAAGCTAGCCACACTTGGTGTACATGTCAATAAGAGCATTGCCAATGAAAACATTTAATTCTAATAACCCTTGTGTTACAACTTTTTTGGTGTATGTCTTGAACCCTTTCTAAATCTCCAAGGCTTCCACAAGCCTTCAAGATGCATGCAGATGTGATTGCACTTGGAAAAATACACCCCACATGCATCTGCTCAAAACATAGTAAAGCTTCAGCTCTGCACTTTTTAGCAGTATAGCCATGATTTCCTTGCTCAGAAGCCCCTTGCAAGCAACCTCTGCATGCAATTCTACACCCTTGGCAGAAGCTTTGATATTTCCACAAGCATTCAAACCAGAAATATAGGTTGTCGCATCTGCAATAACCCCATCTATCTGCATTTTGTCAAAACAATCCAAAGCTTTTTCACCATAACTTTTGTTAATGTATCCTGCAATGAGTGCATTTCTAAAAAAAATATTAATTTCATGATCCCTTCTGACCTTGATGTTGTAAGCCGCTGGAAAGGAACTCCTTGATTTTGTAATACACCTAAAAAGTCGCACGCATACGGCATAACACAAAAGTTGTAACTCTTGACAAATTTAATGAAAGAAGAGTCGTGCAAAGCAGTAGGTGTGTATCGCCAGACTGTTTGTCTGGGCGAGAGCCTGTAGTGGAGCACGGGTTTGCCAAAATTCTGTGTATACTAAGTATCTCATCAATTTTGTTAATTAAGTTCAAATCAATAATTCAGTTTATTGAAGTATTAAGTTAACTAAGGTTCCGGTGATGCTATGAACTACTTGGATATATGTCTGATGGTGGAGAACATTGTACGACGTAGTAATTACTTTATACTGAAGGATGTTGTAATACGTAGATAGATAGTAGTTTCGGGTTAATGCATGAAAGTCTGTGAAGTTGGATATAATGAACCTGTAGAATTGGGAAAATACAAACAGGGCCTCTGTTTTACAGACCCCTAACCATCCCAAGAACCCAGAGTTGAATTAACCTTAACCAGTACTGATTTTAACACTGGCACCCTCTATTCTAGCAAATGAAGACATGTTAGTGCAAAAGATCAACCATAAATATAGTTAATAATTATGCATTGTTTTATGAAGGTGTAGATTTGCATGTTCATGGATACACCGATGTAGGTTAGGCTGGTAGTATTCTAGATAGAAGATCTACTAGTGGCTTTCTATTCTCATCTGGAAGTGCAACTATAACATGGACAACAAGAAGCAACCCACTGTTGCTTTGTTAAGTACAAAGGTTGAGTATAGAGGTGCTGCAATGGAAGCATGTGAAGCATCCTAGTTAGAGATGCTACTTGTAGATTTAGGTGTGGAAGTGCAAAAGCCAGTCACCATCTATTGCGATAATCTTAGCATCATATAGTTAGCACATAACCCTTCTTTTCATGCTAGAACAAAGCATATCGAGATACATTATCATTTCATCAGGGAAAAGGTATTAGCAGGTGATATTGACCTTGTATATGTGAGGATAGATGAGCAGATTGCTAATATCTTCACTAAAGCACTTGGAGTTGAGAAGTTGAAGCAGTTTCAAAAGATGTTTGGATTATAGGACATGGCGTTGAGCTTGAGGGGGAGTTTTGAGATATCAAGCTCAACAAGTGATGATCCAAGGTGACATGTATCACTTTTTCGTTTCTGTGACATGTAAGAACAAGGCTGTGAACCACTGTCCAGACTAAATCATATATGTATAATTGTATTATGGCATATGCCAAGGCTATGAGCCACTATCCAGAAGGTCTATTCATTTGTAAAACCTACAACCAACACAAATAACTGACATGCATATTGTCTCATGACTCTTGAAGGTCTAGACATATGTTCAACACTTGAATGGAGATTTAAATTGGTGGAAAGAGATCTTAGAGATGAGGTGGAGTCAATGTGTAGAGATATAGTCATGAGCACTCAATAGGGAATGCCTATAAGCAAACAATGGAAAGATGAAAGTATCACTAGAGTGAAAATTAAAGGATGGAAAAGGAAATCTAGAAAACACCTATTAGAAACCTATTTGTAATAATCATTAGAATTCATAAGTCAGGTAAGTTAGATATTTGTTATTGACACATCAAGAAACAATGGTGTACATAGGTAAGGAACATTTGTTATTGAGGATCTTGTTGCCAACATCCCCCATGGTGCTTGCAAGGACACATTGACCTTAAATATGCCATATGACAAAAAATTTTGTTTACTAAAGGGATAACAAAACATTTATTATTTCAGCTTATCCATAGGATTAAACAAATAATTAGTCAAAATGTAATTATTCTTCTATCACCATTTCCAATTCTAAAAATATAGTATTTTCATTTAGTTTTGGGTACCACAACTTTGTTGAGGAGAGACCATGAGAATAAGGCAAGTAAAACCAAAAAGATAGTATGTCGTCTAGGGAAAGAGATTTTAACCAAATTTCTTTATGCGAATAATTTCTATAATTATAGAAAAACAATAAGAGTTGCAAAAGATGATCCAAGTTTGCTTTTAGTAATATGGATAGATCCAATTTATGACTCCAAATCAATACAACTTTAATTTTATTTATCTAGAAACTCATCATATCATCACTCACGTTTCATATCCTCAATCAACAATCCAAGTTATTAAAGCAAAAAACATAATTGAAAGTACTCTTGGTCAACAATAAGGACCTACATAACAAGAATATTTTAAGAGAATAAGGGCTAGAAATGATTCTTGAGGAAATCACATTTCATAAAACTTATTTGAATAATTGATCGACTCTTATTAGGTGTAAAGGATTAAGGGAGATAATATGATACCAAAAATTTACAAGGATAAAAAAGCCATCATATTAGTTTTTAAGAGGAATGTGAGGGGAAGAGAAGTCCAGCATGGAATTTTCCTCCAATTTTTTTTGGTGCCCTTGGAGATGTTTATTGTGTGGGTATTTTTCATATTCTCAATTTGATTCTATAATTATTTGTAAAGGGTTCTCCATGTTTATGAAATAGTAATCTCTTTGTATATTTCTCTTGATTTCCACGTCTTGAGATAGGTATGGGGGTGTTAAATTGCTACCTTCGTGCCATTTCAAGTAAGTCTTAGTCAATGACTTCTTGTTCAAACTCAACGCATTGACCTTGGATGAACTGATATCTCGATTCTTTACCGTGATTATTCATTTCCATTCATGGATATATTCTTCACCAACTGCCATCTCTACTTGTTCTATGAGGTATTCCAATGGTCAAAGTTCTATGAAAATCTTGGGTAGTGATGAAAGTTTTGGTTTTTCATTGATATAATGCTCAATCTCTTCAAAACGTTTGATTGTACTTCCACATCTCCCATGGTTGCTACATCAATTACTTGAAGGTGGCTCATCCTCATATATTGATTGCAATGGCAATATCTTGGATGTTGGGAGAGTAATTGGGATTTCATGTTGGAAGTCCTCTTGAGCCATTGCTTCTACTTTTTAAATTACATCGATGTATTTTTTACCCTCAAGATGTTCCATGGTAGAGAGTTATTATTGTAGAACAATTTTTTTCATTCCCGCACCTTTGGTTGCTAGTGGAATCACTGATCCTCTTTTAGGTGGGCTGACATGATGGGTTCCTTCATCACTTACTTCATAAATAGAGCTAAATAGATCATAATGAAAGGTTTCTTGGCTTAGTCTCCTTGGAGTTTTGTATCATAACCTTTTTTAAGGTTTATTTTGTGATCCTCTTGGTTTAGTCTTGATGTAGTTTCTTCTTGTACTTTTCATAGGGTTTCATGTGTGTGTGTGTGTGTTTTGAATCCGACAATCTTTGTGATTGTATTGACCCTTGTTGATGTTGAGCATAACCCTTTGCAACAAACCTAGCCTTATACCTATCAACTATTCCGTCAGACTTACACTTCATCTTGTATACCCACTTATTGAAAATGGCCTTCTTGACAAGAGGCAAGTCATATAAAAACCATGTACCATTTTTCATGATAGCATCATATTCTAATTGCATAGTAACCATCCAAGTTTTAGAATTTTGTGCTTCATCAAATGAAACAGGCTCATTCTCATCATAGAGACTAGAGGCAGCCATAGCATAGCAATCTGAAAAAGAAGCACTATGGGAGCCAAAGTGAGTACGATATGATAGAGATGCATCTAATTTGTTGTCATACAAAGTCTGCACCAACCATTTTGACATAGTTTTTGCCTCCTCAATGTCAGTTCTCTTATCAACATGTGCATCATGTAAATCTACATTAGAAATGCAATGATGCATCATCACATGAAACCTGTAAAGGCTGAGAAGTTGCCTCATTAAGACCAGCACTAGACTGACCACCTGTAAAAAGAGGGAACAAGGTGTCATACATGTCTTTGGAGCTAACTAATGTCTCCTTAGTACATGAAATAGCATCTTCCATAAAAAACAACATCATGGATAACCAAAATGCATTTTGTCTATGGATGATATAGACGATAACCTTTGCTTTTAGAAGTGTACCCAACAAAAATACATTTCATTGCTTTATCATCCAATTTCTTGCGTTGTTGTTCAAGCACTAATGCATATGCCACAGAACCAAAAACACATAGGTGAGCAAAAGATGGCTTGCAACCATGCCAAGCCTCATATGGAGTGATAGAATGCAATGCTTTAGTGGAACACCTGTTAAGTACATATGCTGCACACATAACAACCTCAAGCCAAAAACTATGTGGTAAAGCATGACTCTTGACCATATATCTCGCCATCTCCATGAGTGACCTATTCTTCCATTTAGCAACTCCATTTTGTTGAGGTGTATATGGCACTGTACACTAATGTTTTATCCCATGTTCAGCCAGAAATGCATTAAATTGAGAAGACATATATCCTTTCCCCTCGATCAAAATGAAGGGATATACCCAAAATCAAAATCTGTTTGAAGCACATAAATACTTCAAACTTTTCTTTCAATGGATATACCCATGCATGCATGGAAAAATCATCGATGAAAGTCACGAAGTAAAGATAGTTCCCCAAAAGAAGGTGTCTACATAGGACCACAGACATCACTATGAACAAGCTGCAATTTCTAAGTAGCTCGAACTATACCATCTTTTGAGAAGGAGGAACGCTCCGTTTTGCCCAAAATACAACCTTCACATACATGTTTACCAGGTGCCTTAAGTTTGGGCAGAGAGGATACCATTTTTAGATTTCTACAAGCATAGAAAACTAGCAAAATTCAGATGACCAAAACGTGCATGCCAAAGATTTGCATCCAAAAAAGCTTGAGAATCATGTATTGCATATGCTGAATCATTCATAGATTTTTCATAGTCTATGAGCTTATACAGCCCATGACATAAAATGCCAGAAGCAACAATGACATCACCATTTGATAGATCATGAACTATACATCTGTCATCAATAAATTTCACAACCAAGCTAATCTTGGCTAAAGCTGAAACTGATAACAAATTCTTCTTCATCCGTGGCACAAATAAAGCATCTGACAATGTAAAAGAACTACCATCAACAATAGTCAAAATGATCTTACCAACTCCCATGACAAGATAAGAGGAGTTCTTGGCATATGTGACAATATTCCCTATAGGGGCAGGCTGTAGTGAAGTGAAGAAATTGCATTGTGAGGTAATATGTTTGGTTGCCCCACTATCAAAGTACCAAACATCTAAGTCTACTGCAGACATACACTGTTGTTGTGGTCTTATTCCCAAGGAAACCACACATATTTATACTTATGCTTTGCTAAAATCACGCGGAATTGGACCACTCGTCCTACTCCAAGTCATCCAATAGTGCGTGAATTTACTCCAAGTCTCTCCTTTCGTGCACGCTCCCATGCCACTTATTTCCCGGTTCCTTTTCTTTCTCTTACTCTTACTCTTATTCCTAACTCCTTCCTCTCAATCACTCTCTTGTTCTCCTCCTTCTTCTTACTTAGGCACACTCACTCACTCACACACACACACACACATATATGTACTCGCACACCATCATTCTCCCATTCACACACACACTCTTACACATACACCCTGTTTTACCCCCTTTTTATCTCCTGCACTCACACGCATGGTCTAAATCACTCTCTTCCTTTCTTTCGTTCTCACACACCCACTTTCTCCCTTCGTCTTTATCCTTCTTTCCCTTCTTCTCTCCTCCTCTTGCACTTGCTTCCCACTTACACTCTTACTCTCTTCTTTTTCCTCTCTCTCACTCACTCCCTTTCCTTTCGCTCTCTTTCACTTCTCTTTCCCTCTCATACACCCACTCACTTATGCGCACATAGGCACATACATATTCCTTCACACTCTCTTACCCTCACTTGTGCTCACACCTATAGCACACCCACACTTGCTCACATCTATCCACACACATACACACTTACTTTTTCTCTCTCTTTCTCCTTGCCTCTCACACTCCCACGCTTGCACCCACAATCTCCTAGACTTCTACAAACCCCTGCCTCCTTAATTTCAGTGAGTCATATGATTAAAAAAACTTAGCGGTATAGTTCACACATGCACACATGTGGCTGCCCGTTTAGAAATGGATTCACTAATGGCTATGCAGATTTGGGCCTCACACACCAGGTGCTTGTAGTGTGCATGTGCGCTTCAATTGGATGCTTCAATGAAAATAGAGATGGACTAACTTGGAAAAGGCGAATTGCATGGAGCAAGCCCTTGTCGGCCTCTTGCTCCCCAGATGGAAATATTTAGTCGAAGTTGGGAGATGGATTTATCTATAGGTTTAATACCAACACTTCATCATGTGCGCGTCCATCTTATGAGGTTTTTACACAATTGAAGTCAAGATTGGATCACTATGATGGTCGAACTCTTATAGTCATACAACGTTGAGCAAAATTTTGTAACACATGCAAATACTATGATTCGAGTTTGATGTTAGGATATACCCAACTGTGTTTGTACCACCATCACTTCATTCACACACTTCTTCTTCATATGAGAAAAAGATTATGATTTGATGAACAAATTCTTGTCGCGAACAACTAACAAATTCAGTGTGCTTAAATGATTGTGAGATTCATGTGCATTTAGTAGATCGTGCAAAACATCGTCCTCAGGAGGCTCTGTGATACCTATTATCCAGTTCGTACTCAAAAGCTCTTGCTCAACTACCTTTACTTTTTTTTTTTAATATAAGGAAGTTCGGCATTAGCCTACTCTCCCAGACTTGAATTAAATAAAGAAAGAAAAGTACAAGAGAAGGGGACTAGTGCCCACGGGACCCCCCAAATCCCACAAAGCAGGGGAAGCTTTTACAAAGCTTAGATGGCATTACAAAGAAGGTTAATCACCCTCTCATCACCCTCATGCGGGGACCACTTGGGTTTAAGCTTGTTATTGATCAAAAGGAGAACTTGATGATGCCTGAAGGGGGGGGATTTCTTACAGTTAACAATCCTTTTGCCAAGGAGGAATAATGATTTCTCAATTGACCACTCCTTGGGGGAGTCACCGAAGTTGAGGGCACATCTTTCCCGCCATATTTTCCATAGGACCTCCCCTCTGATGGCGTTCCAGAGGGTCGCAGAGCAGCCGATCGCTTCTCCCAGTAGGGCTTGCTGCCCACTGAGATGTTTCTGAAGTCTAATTTTCTTTCCAACCATCTGCCAGAGTCTCTTGGAGTTGGGGCAGGTAAAGAAGATGTGTGGGACATCTTCGATAGACCGGTAACAGCATTTGCACCAGGGAGAAATCCCACAAAGTTTGTTAGCCTTAAGGTTGGTCCAGATTCCATGATGAAGAATTTGCCATAAGAGGACATACTTTTTGATTTCTATGAGGGGGTGCCAGATAGTCATGAACTTCATGTCCCACCAAAGCCGCGTCCATGACAAGCACCACTTCTTGTTGAGGTTAACCTAATAGTCAATCGTTTCTTTGATGTTCGGGATTTTTGATAGGCTATTTCCATTGTGCCATTTGAGACCAAGCGAGCTCGATGTGTCATGTCCCATGAGAAGGCGAGTTTTGTGTCGATCCCAGGTGAGACATCTGCTTTGCAAAGTGTTCCATTCTTCGTACGAAATGTTGACGCAAGGGTCAATATCCTCAAAGTTGATCCAACGGTTGGTGTCATGTTTCCAGAGATGTTTCCATTTTTTGAAGCCTTTGTTCCATAACTTCTTGGCATTTTGAATGTTCCAAGATTCCACACTCCGGATGCCATGGATCCGAAACCAGATAGAGTCGTTTTGTCTGATACCGGCTGCCCACTTCCAGTCTTCACTAATTCTTGTGTAGCTTTTGACTTTATTCCAACTCTTCCATAGGGAGCACACGAGATTAGAGCCTTTCGGGAAGACGGGGATCGGGGAAAACAACAAGGTTAAGATGTCGAGATTCTTCCAGTTTGGGAAACCCACGAGAGCCAATTCGTTCTTGTTTCTGAAGATCAACTTGGCCCACGAGGCCTCCCCATTGCACCAAGCCTTAATCATCCATTTGGCTGCCAGTTTGTTAGCCATGCACCCAATGTCCAGAATACCAAGTCCCCCACTATCTCTAGGGCTAGTACAGATGGACCATTTGATTTTAGGCACCCCCCTTCTATTGTGATCGCCCGTCCAAAGGAAGTTTCTACAAATACTATCTAGTTTGGACAGATCTTGCTCTTTCGGTCTCCAACATGAGAGGAAATAAATGGTAGAAGAAGGGAGGAATGTGTTGATAACCATCGCACGACCAACGAGATTGATTTGCATACCTCTCCAATAGTTAAGCTTGTTTTCGAGTTTGGCCAGCACCCAGTTCCACCGCTGTTCCATAGAGATGC
The DNA here is from genome assembly GCA_020310875.1 of Ceratopteris richardii. NCBI lineage: Eukaryota > Viridiplantae > Streptophyta > Polypodiopsida > Polypodiales > Pteridaceae > Ceratopteris > Ceratopteris richardii. The sequence goes on from CM035434.1 coordinate 76,311,652, forward strand.
CAAACCCCAAGGGGATCCCAAGAAGCCAAAAAATTTGGCCCTGCGGAATGATTTGACAGCCATGATCAATGAGAAGGCCAGGCTGAGACCCCACAATAGCTCTAAAAGCGGTCTTAGAGTGGCTGATTATGGATCCAGAGGCTTCACAAAAGGTAGCAAGACACCTCCAGAACGTCTCCAAGCTGGTACTATCATTGTGAACATACGCGTTCATATCATTGGCAAAACGTCTCATGGTGATCTGACTATGGTCGTGAGGCAAACAGAGGCCTTTGATATTACCAGCTTCCACCTGGTGTGCCACAAGCCTGCTAAGCCCCTCCGTGGCATTGGCAAAGAGAAGGGGAGCCAATGGGCACCCTTATCTGATAGATCTTCTGAGTTTGATCACCTTCGAAAGTTTGTCGTTAATGTTAATTTGGGTCGATGCGTTTCTAAGAAGGGTCGCGATCATCTTCGTGAATTTCTAACTACATCCAAGATCTTGGAGCGACTGCAGAATATAGTCCCATTCTAGCCTGTCGTAGGCTTTATCAAAGTCAATCTTGAGGAAGATCACATCTTGCTTAGACTCATTTGCAAATTCAAGACCTTCCCAAATATCTATAATGGTTTCCAAAATTGACCTGCCTTTGATGAAACCTTTTTGGTCCTCGCTTAGCCACGCTCTCAAGTGGCAAGAGATTCTGTTGGTAATGACTTTGGCGATGATCTTGTATCCTGTTTGGAGCATCGTAATAGGACGCCAGTTCTCTATTCTGTTCTTCTCCCCTTTTTTGTGTATTAACTTGATAATACCATTGCTGAGACAAGAAGGAAGTGCACCAAACTTGAGCGCCTCTTGCCAAACCAGACGAAGAGGGGTGGCAACCACCAACTTGAAGGATTTAAAGAACTCGTTAGTCAGCCCGTCGGGTCCCGGGCTTTTACCGAAAGGAAGGGCATCAAGGACCTCAATGATTTCTGCTTCAGAGATAGGGGCATGTAGCAGGGAGCAAAGGTTGGGTGGTATCCTGCGGGGGGAAACCCTAGATATGGCTGCCATACAGTCCCTTCTATGGTGGGAGAGGGGGTTCGAGGTCCCCAGGAGTCTCGTGAAGTGCCCTTCAATGATCCCAAAATTATCTTCTTCCGAATTGCATACATAGCCCTTTAAGTCTAGCAATAGGGGGATCGATTCTCTGTTATGTTTCCTTTTAAGGATACGACACATCTCTTTGGTGGGTTTGTCGGCTTTGCCAGCCCACCACTCCTTGAAGAAAATTTGCAAGTTTTTCCTTTGTATTTCTTCCTCGTATCTCAACAGCGCTCTGATTTTTCGAGAACCTTTCTGGGCTTGAGGTTTTCCTTTGTTCACTTCCTCCTCGAGCCTCCAAAGTCTATGGTAAAGAGCTTCCCTACGAGCCCGCCGCACAGTCTCGAGCATCATCTTGGTTCTAATCATGATCTTTGGAGACTTATCGACCGCACTTCTCTAGCACTTGGCTGGGGACAAGCCGGAGGCAAACGCCTCCTTCCACACATCAGCAATTTCTTGATGGACGGAGGGGAGAGAGAAGGTGGGCACACTGGCATGGAACCAAGGAGCTTTGCGGATCTTGTTGGAAGGTTGGAAGGTGATAACGATCGGGTAGTGATCAAAGATGGTGAGGTCGGTGCATTGCGCGAGGGACGGATGGCCCCACTGATGGGTAAAACTCTGAGAGATGTAGCATCTATCAAGTCTAACTTTCCTCAGGTCCTCGCCCGCTTGGAGATTTGACCAAGAAAAGCCATTTGAGTCTTTGAATTCGACCAAATCCAAGTGAAGTTTGGTCTTGTCCCACGTTTCTTTCTCTCGACTATCGATGACCCTGCCCTTGCCCATCCATCTGTCCATAGGGTCCTCCACCATGTTGAAGTCTCCACAGATAAGCACGTTGTGGGGGAGCGAGTCCAAGGAGGTCCAAGTGTTCAGTCTCTCTAGTTCCCTGTTAGGGGCGTACAAAGAAACCAGAGTAAAACAAAGAGGAGCACCAAAAGAAACAACAATCCATCGGTGGCACTCATCTTCAATGGAGTTCTCAAGCTTTTCAAGCCAGAGTTGATTAATACCGATTACCGTTCCACCGGACCCCCGCTGGTGCGCCGTTGAAATCCAAACATGGGTCGAGGAGACCTGTCTAAGCCATTTTTGGAGATCTTCTCCATCAATTTTAATCTCTTGAATACATATAAAGTCCGGGTTTATGCTAATGTCGCAAAGCCATTGACCAATGATGGTCTCTCTTGAGGGGTCGGTTAGCCCTCTAGCATTTAAGGAGATGATGATCATTGTCGTAGTGAGCCCTCTTTGCGGGAGGGAGCTTTGTCCTTTCTTTTCTTGGATTCATCTTTCTTTTTCACTGGGATCGGATCCCGAATTAGCAATAGGTTCTTGTGGGGGCTTTTCTAGGGTAACTCCATTGGTTATTTTCCTTTGCGGGATGCCTCCTGCTGGGAAGACTTGGGCACCGTTTTCGACACCGTTTCCGGAATAGTCGATCCGATGATGGAACTTTCACTATCCATGTTATCTTCGTTACTAGTGGTAAAGCCGTCTTCTTTGCTTGTAGTGTAGCCCTCCTGGGAGGTTTCTTTATTGTCAGGGATCTCTAGGGATTTGTCGTTGGTGTCCACCTCAAGTAGGTTCCCACCTGGGTAGTCAAACTCATTGATCTCCTTTTCCAAATTGCAATACAAATTGCTAGAGGGGGTAATTGACAAGTTGTTTCGCTCAGAAGTCGCCCTAGGGCTTCTTTTCCTTCTTCTTCGTACTTCAATGAACCCGTCTACATCAGCTTCTGGATTAAGGAGGCCCTTACCTTCCTCTTCCTTCGTCGAGTGGGTCAAAGCGCCTTTGTTGTCCTGAGCATTTTTGGAGGCTTCTTGATTTCGCTTGCTTTTTTGTCTCAAAGGGCAATCTTTAATCCTGTGACCTTGTTGGCCACAATGAAAGCACGCGTTGGGAAGGTTTTTGTAGTTGATGTCTTGCTCCCATACATCCCCTTCGTCCAAGTCCACTTTGATCTTTGATGGAAGCGGCATGCTGAGGTTGGCCTCGACACAGATTTGAGGGTGCCACCGAGCATTGAACGAGTGTCTGGCACCTTCATAAATGAGACCACCAATGTCCTCGCGTGAGGCCAACGACTTGCCGATAGGAGAAACAATGTCCCACACGAAGTTGTACAAGAAGTAAGGAAGGTTAGGGAGCTCAACCCAGAGAGGATACCGAAGCGATTTCGATTTGTCGGGAGTAAAATCAGGGGACCATCTGAATAGGCACAGGGTCGCCCGACCGAGTTGCCAGGTGCCGACGCTTAGGGCTCGGAATGCCATATCTTCATTTTCAAAGACTAGCAACATGTGGTTAGCCGGTAAGAATTGACACTTACAAACAATTAGTCCACGGGGGAACCACTCGTTTTGAAGCCACTGTCGCACACTTTCGAGCGGGGGCCTAGGGCCAAACAATTGGCCGACGAGGCAAACTTTCTTGAGCTCCTCCTGAGCTGACAGAATTGCGGATCTACTGAGGGAGACCACGGGGGGTTCAACACTTTCGGAGGCCCCAAGGGCGGCACAAGACCCCCCCTCCAACAGAGCGGCCAGGTTACTGGTCTCCCCCGGAGCAGGGGCCAAGTTACTTTTCACAAGTGAGGGGGTCGCCACATCCATGAACAAACTAAAAGGATTTTCCCGTGAAGGGTAGAGTAGCCGCCCACGAAGGCCACCCACGATGGACAGCAAAAAGCTCCGCGAAGGACACTGGCCTCACCCACGATGGACAACAAAAGTCTCGCGATGGGCAAAGTAGCCACCCCACGATGGATAGAGTAGCCGCCCCACGATGGACAAGGCAAACAGGTTGAGGTTGAAAAGAGTTTCTTTCCACTAATTTATGGTTCTATAGTTCCTTCTCTTGTTTTCCAATTTTACAAGTATTTTTAATAAGGCTAGTATCTTTAACCTTTAACAATTGAACCGTGGAAAGGTATGGAAGAAGCAAGGCCTCGATCCTTGCCTTGCAACATTACTCACTGTTTTAACAAAGCTTTTGTTGTAAAAAAAAAGAATCTGAAGCAACAATGTCGTCAGAAAATGACAATGAAGAGACCAATGAAAGGTCGCGTTGCAACCGATGAAACTGGAACTGAAGATCAGCATGCATTAAACTCCAAAGAACAATGCTTGGGCTAATGTCCACATGGCACGTGCTCCTCGTCAGCCGCTCGATGGACGCAGAAAATGATGCCTCCAGGCTCCAGTAAATCGCCCCTCCTGACGAAGGACACGTGCGACGCCTCCGATCAGTCGCGACTGATGCCTCTACTCACGATGGACACCCCTCTCACTCGGTCTCGACTGACACCCTCGGTCACGATGGACACCCTCGGTCGCGACGGACACGGTGAGGCCCCACAACGCAACTAGAGGTTCATCCTTAATGCACTCCGACACAACAACTCAGTCCGACAGTCGCGCGCGCTTGTTTTTTGTTGACGACCCTTTAAATGTCACTACAGTGTCCATCGCCTACTTGGTCATGCTCCATCGATTATGCGCTTTTTTTTTTTTTTTTTTTTTTTTTTGAACACAACAGAAAGTATAAAATTGATGCTGGAAAATAAAGTACAACAGATGCCACTACTACCCTGGCAGGGAGGGCAGAGCTGGATCACCCAAGTATAATGTTTACATAATCACCAAGGAAGGTAATCATGTCCAATCTGGACTTGGAGTACAAAGGGAGAAGCTTAGCTTTCCAAGCATTAAAATGGTTTTTCTTCATGATTTCAAAGGGACTCATGGGAATCGATTGACTACTTTGATAGGCCGAGAGACAAAGGTTGATGATGGTTTTCAACCCATATATACAGGAGAAGAAGTGGTCTTTGTTATTCGTTCTAAAAAGGACATTGTTCCTGTTCTTCCAAATAGACCAGAAGAAATGATTCCTAATAATTTGCCACAGGAGAATGTCAAGGCCACATGATTCACCAATAAGGATTTCCTTATAGCTGGGTATTTTTAGACCCTGCAACTGACTGAAAGACCAAATGCAGCTCCAAAATCTTGCAGCAGATTTGCACTTTACAAACAAATGTTCCAAGTCCTCTACTTTATCACAATTTTTACAGAGACCAGCATCAATTTTATACTTTCTAGCTTGACTTCCCGTCCAGATTCCTTGATGGAGAATTAGCCAGTTTAGACAAGAATGCTTGTTGGAGATAGGGAAGGCCCAGCAACACTGAAATCTGTACTTCCACTGTAAATGGGACCATTGCAGGTCCCACTTCTTGTTGAGTTTCCCAGTGATTTCTTTTACACTTCTGGACTTCCTTCTATAGCAGCTTAGCATATCTCGAGCAATCTCTTTTTTCCACAAGTTGACCTCCAATTTTTTCTGCAATTGCTCTTTCTTGTCCAGAAGAATCTGTTTACAGAACAAAGACAATCCATCAGTATCAAGAATAACATTGTCATCCAGCACTTCTCCTCCATTTATCAAGTCTTGCCAATGGGCAAAGCCTTTTTTCCTGCACTTGTTCCATCTGATGGGGAGGGACTGATGGTTGTTCCTTGCAGACCAGCCCAGCCAAATGGAGTCCTGAACCATGAAGGTAATATTGTTAGCAAACCATATCGGGAGAATGTAGTTAGATTTAACTGTCATCCAAGCCTTCCAAAAGTTACATATAAGTTGACTGCCCGTAGGAACAAACTCAACAGGAGAAGAGATCACATCCCACAGAGAGCAACCATCCCAGCTTTTGTTGTTCTTGACTTTAAATCTATTGACATTTCTTTTAATCAAACAGGCCCAGTAGTCATTAAGATTATATATCAGCAATTCATCTTAAGATTATTTAGTGGCAAACGTGACTAAGCAAGGTTTCAACATATCAGTTTTAACTTTTGAGTGAAGTTTGGACCGAGAACTTGAGTGCACAAATATGAGTTTTAACTTTTGAGTGAAGTTTGGACCGAGAACTTGAGTGCACAAATATGAGTTTTAACTTTTGAGTGAAGTTTGGACCGAGAACTTGTGTGCACAAATATGAGCTGAATACTATATCCGTGAAAAATTCAGAACTAGGGCTTATTGAAACACTTCATATAAGGGACATGATTCAGAGCATTCGAACTTGTAAGTAGTCCAACATCAGCAAAACAATCCTCCTCAGTTTTTCAACGCAAACTATATCATGATTAAAGCATATTGAAATCGTGCATAATTTACCTCACAGGTCCAGATGCGCCAAAATTTGGAGCCTTATTCGTATGTTGTCGAAACATCACTAATTCAAGTATCAAATCACAAAACAGGTCTCCCTTTACCACGATATTACATTACAGCTCATAATTCTCAACATTGCTTCGCTACAACTGGGTGCGGCTATCTCTCTGTATCTCTGTTTCTCTGCTAGATTCAAAGAATACTTGTCCAAATGTATCCGACCATCGAGAATATTTCATCTCCCTTCTTCACTTCATAGCGATCCATATGTCCAACTTCCACCCTCTGATTTCCATGACTTATCCTTCATGTTTACTCCTTTTCTCTATCTGTGCGATGATGTCCTTGCAATCTTCAGAAGGCACTACCACATAATTGTTACAGCCGACAAAAGAATCAGTGGATCAGTCCCTCTCCAACGTTGCTCTCCTCCGTAAGCTGATCATCTCCCGAGCATCCAACGAGGCAGTAGAACCTTTAGGTGTGAGCACACTCCGCGTTGCTAAGCTCATGACTGCACAAAAACTCCTCCACTATACTTATCTCTCTGATGGGCACACTCCTCGCCCCCCCTCCCCCTGATCGACAACAGCCGCAACCTCCAAATTTCCTCCATTTATCTCGCCTTCCCTCTACACTGACAAGAGAACCATAAAACGGGGAAAACCACTCTCTTAGACACGTGAGCACCTCCTCCTCTCGATCTACCATATCTGCCCCCTTTGACACCTCCCTTGCTTGTTCCTTCCACACCTGCATAGAAGAAGTGAGAGAGAACTCCCAGACACCCCTAGAACAACCACTCATCCCCCAAACCATATCTGCCCCCTTTGACACCTCCCTTGCTTGTTCCTTCCACACCTGCATAGAAGAAGTGAGAGAGAACTCCCAGACACCCCTAGAACAACCACTCATCCCCCAAGAAAAAAATGCCCAGCCACTACGGGTAAAGAATGAAATAGGCAAGGAAGACCCCCCCCCCCCCCCCCCCCCCCCCGTTCGTGTGGACTTACGGGCCACTTCCCCTATCACATGTGTATTGAGGGAGCACACCCCCTCCCTCAGATCTATTGACGTACATGATCCACCATGTTGAAGGCGATCGACCAACTCCTTCCATTAGCATTTGATAAAATAGGTTCAAGGCTTGGTCACCTTCCCCTTATCATTTCTACTGTCTTTGTGAACCACGTCTCACTTGACTTGTAGTCTCATTCAAGTTGTCCCAGGATGCTGCACACATTGCATGAATTCCCATGGCTTTTGCCCACATTTGTGCATCAGAATAAATATTGTACATCATTATAAAAGCTCCTGTGTTCTTTTCCTTTGATTTCAGGGCATTGTCAAAGGAATGCCTCCCAAGGTCTACATCCCCCCATCTCCTTCAAGCAGTCAACATTGCACTCCAAACCAAAAAATATGGCTTAAAAGGCATATTTTCGACTGCCACAACAAATTCGTCAAGTTGGCCTGCTCTTCCAAAAAGATCAATCAAGCATATTTGATGCTTGATGTTTGGACCAATGCTATACTCTTTAATTATGGCTTGAAAACAATGCCAACCTTCGTGCACAAGACCTACAAAACACAAGGTCAATCTCCCCTTGCCGTGCATAGCCATAGCAGATCGGATTCCAAGATGTAAGATGTACCACCGAGAGGGCCGGAAGAGAATGAGCACACAACTTTTAGTCGAGAGAGATCACTGTATTAGGTATATCTTTACGTCTCCCTACAAGGGACCATTTTGCAAAAATGTCAGAGGGCCATCCACTAGCTCATCTGCCAGTCCTGTAAACATCTTCACATTCTAGGATTCACATCTCATTGGAATGAGGTCATGGCCATTACCTGTAGAATTGAAGTCCTATACCCCAAATATATTTTAGTGAATCCATCTTGATGACATACTTAGCAATGCCTGATTCTGTAAAAACACAGTCTTTCATCTCCACCTTCTCAATGTTGGGGCACTTTTCTGCAACCATGCGGAGATCCATGTTTGTCTCCCTAAGAAATCCAAACATAGCCCATCTTAGGTCCTTAGAATGCTCTCCAAGAAAGCCCATGCACTTGTCTAAAAGAAAAACTCTTTAGCTTCTAGGAGCATGCCACACTTCAAATATAACCCAACCACATTGCTCACAACTAGGAATCCACTTCAAGACCATCACTCGTAATTCGAGCATGTATTTTCTTGCATTTTTCAAGTAGATTGGGATCACTGCATGAATTACCGGCGCTCAGCATATCTTGCTCACAAATACCTTCTTCTTTCATAGTCTTGTAAGGTTGGATTGCCTAGTCACCACATTCCTCCTACTCATGCTTCCAAGATAGTAAGGGCTCCTCTTTTCCACATAACACACCTTTTTCCTGTCCAAGTACATGTAATCAAGCTTCTATACAATGGGGACATGTTAGTGCAAAAGAATCGATTATAATTCTAGTTAAGATACTCTCCCCTTCTGCTTGCGAAGTCATCCTCGACGAGGGGTTCCACCATCCACTGCACTTTGGTTTTCCCTGCCACTTCATTCACCCTGTTAGCTTGCATAAAGTACTCTAATCTAATCACCGATATTATGCAACTATGGCAAATCATACAAAGACATGTTTTCAATTTTCTAGTCATACATTCATTATGCACACAATTTCTATCAATATGCAACATACTCTGCCAACTATACCATAACCTATGTCCATGATTGCATATACCCACATCCATCATACCAGGGATCAGGTGCTCCTAGCCTTCTCATACCTTCTCATATGCAACCACTTTCACATCTCATTTGTTCTTGCAATAAAACTCAATAAAAATATATGATCCACACGTTTGCCACAGTTACAATCATAAAATCAAAACCAAAAACTCCATCACAAGTCCGATCCTCACTAGAGCAACCTGCAACAAAGCTCAACCAAAATCATATGATTCACATGGTTCCCTCAATCCAAATCATCAATGCAATACCAAACAAACAAACGACTTTGAGAAAACACAATAGTATGAACATGAACTAGTTCTCGAAGAATGCCGTGCAAACCTGTAGTGAATCAATATTCATCTCATCAACTAACCAAAATCATTTGTATAGCTTAACCCTCGCAAAGTTTTCCTTTTCCATCGCATTCCGATCACCTGCAAACGTGTCCAAAAAGTGAATCCCAAGAATCATACAAAAAGGAGACAACGAAAACACGTATCCCCATGCATCTATCTTCAAGAACTCCCAGACTTTCCATATATATATATATATATATATATATATATATATATATATATATATATATATATATATATATATATATATATATATATATATATATATATATATATATATATATATATATATATATATATATATATATATATATATAAACCGAGGTCATCTAAAATGCAACCTCACTCACGCTCCCAAAAAATTGATCACACACAATGGAACGAGACATAGGTAAATAGATTTTAAGAAGCACGCGCCCATTACCAACCTTCAAAATGGAACTATCGATAACATAAGAAAAGACACATCCAACAAGTCGCTTACAACTAACTAGCCAGACACATATAATAACTATGTCATCGTTACTGTTGGACTCAAGCTGATGGATCTATCAGTAGTACACTCTCACTCTCGTAAATACATACATGCAAAAGACACACCCATGCAAAAGATCACCGCCCTCTGTTGGAAATTAGGTAGGCCCATAACTAATACCATAGGTCCATAGTTCCATAGGTCTAGGATCTACAACACAGATTCCAACAATCTTCCAATATTGACAAAGCATGAACATGCCACATTTAATCATACAAATGACGGGACAAAAATAGAGAGAGATTAGACAACATGTGTAAAGTGTTACGTAAGCCACTGCTTACTCACACTATCATATATACAAATGTCAATTTACAATGTGGGATTCAAAATCTCAACGACTCTATGTGAATAGAAATAGATGGATGAGTGAATGTACCAAATTTACAAGAATATTTAGATGTAGGGACAGAAATCTGAATATGTATGAGATGTATGACCTAATATGTTGTAGAAGAGTGAATATGAGTGACGGAAAGAGGAAGGATCAGTATAAAAATGATATTCAGCAAACCCTAATCTAATTTTAGGCTATGGAAGACCCTAAATCAGATGTATGTGTGAAAGATCACATACTTACAGAATTAGCAAAGAATGAAAACATGTTGCTTTCAAAAATCCTTATACTCATGTGAACACACCTTCTCTAACACCTCATCCAAATGTGCATGTACCATACATGTACGGATTCTCCTTTAGATATGCCGAATAGAACTCCTCTTGATATGAATGCCACTGCCTCCATAAACTCCAAGTAGTACCTGTGTGCATAAAGAGAATATGTACCTGAATTCTTAACATAAGATGCAAATCTTATGTTAACCTCCATCCAATGTCTTTGAAGTACACCAAAATCTTCATGTAGAAGACAATCTTCAAATACATCATGTAGATGGCTGATCCATACCACCAAGCTACTGATGGTCAAGTCCTCTCGATAAGCAAGAGTGTGAGCACACTCTTCTCCAAGAAGTACTGCATAGTTGCTCCTCAACATGCTCCTAGAGTACACCATGGCTGCCCCATGTGTGCTAGAGCACCACCGCTAATGAGGGACAAAAACTGGCATTGCCAATTGGTGTAGGATGATCCTAGAAGTGAGTCAAACACTCCTTTATATAGCCTTGAGCGTCTCATGCGAAAAATTCACTAAAAAGCACTTTATTTTAATCTCATCACTTTTTAAATTGCTTTTGCTTTATTTTAAGTGAGTTTGCTTTATTTTTAAAGTTGCTTTTAGCTAACTTTAAAAATAGCTTCTTGACCTACTTTTTCACACTTCTGACTACCTGATGAATGATCTGACAACATTTTTATGATCTTCATGCCGAGAGCTATCATATGAGGTCAAAACCCTAAATCAATAGAAAATAGGGTTAGGGTTTTCTCCCAAATTTGATCTCTAATGAATGAATGTTGTATACCACTGGAAAGCTCTCTTCAAGCTCTAGAAGATAGGCTCATAAAAATTTTACCCATTTTTTGTGCCAAAAATGACTAAGTACCAAAATTAGGGTTTCTGCCCTAAATGGATTTTGGACTGATGTGACATTGTTTTCCAACAATCATCCGTGCAATGTCATATTCGTACAAACTGAACTAGATATGTAACTTCATTCATCTACAAACTTTCATAAACTTCAAACTTGTACTCCCGAATTGACCTTCAAACCTTTTCTTCAAAAGTCTTCTTCAGAACTGAATTTGACTTTCTTCAAACTTCAAAAAATTGAACTTGCTGAATATGAACGATAATACCTGAGAAAATATGCAAACTAGATATCCAATAGTGTATACATCAAGCAATTACTGCTTGACAACATATGTAGCATGAACTGACTCTGAATCTCCTATCTCTTGAAATAAGTCTTCTCAAACCTATAAAAAATACACTAGGATCCACATATTTGCATTTACCTTACCAAAGGTTTCTCAATGTACTTCTGTTGTGTCATATAAATACACTAAACAGAATCAGGAACTAAATCCTGGGACTCGCGATTGACAACTCACAACTTAGTGTATTATGAACACTGCTGGTTCAACTTTGACTATACTGAACTGAACTGAACTCAACTCATGAGTCTCATCAAAATTATATCTATGATGTCATCTTGTCTTCATCCTTGTACTATCTGTAAGTCTTTCATACCTCTTTCCTTCAGGGTCTGGTATAAACATAAATGTGTGCACATCAAAAGTAACATATCTCTATGAAATATCTAACTTCTTTGCAATAAAACTCTGGAACTTTCTCCTGAACAGGAACACCCTAACAAAAAATTTCTCCAGAGATTCTCCTTCTTCCTTCTTCTTTCAAAGCTGGAACGTAAAGAGAGACTGACAAAGGAAATGTAGGAATACTTGATATAGCCTATAGGAATACACTTGTAGATATGACTCTGCATTCTTTTAATTTCTTTTACATATGGCTGAAAATAAGTCTTCATGTTTCATCACCCCCTGGATGATTTAACACTAGTATCCAGAATTCTTCAAATTATATGAGACTTTATGAAATCTGGAACGTCTTCCTTCTTTCAATAAATCTGATCTTCAATAATCAATAGCTGTATCTGAAACAAAAATTTAGGATCCATAATCTTCTGCAACATAACAAGTATCTTCTTCTTTTTCTCTCCAACACTAATATGATAGAATCTGAATATTTGACTTACTTCTTCCAATGTTAAGAACTTGATAAACAAAGGATATACATGTGACTCAAAAATACTCAAGATCTTCAAGATCATACAAGACCTTACAAGATCATTCTAGATCTATCCAAGATCTATGATCTCTGCAACAAAATACCTGTGTAGAATCTGCTCTCATCAAACCTTCATGACTGAATGTTTGATTTGCTACCTGAATGTCTCTAAGTGTCCATGCTTCTCACATAAAGTTGTAAAACTTTTCTTTAACCAAATCCTTCCCAAGAAATTGCAACTTCTACTCGAACATAAGTGGACAAACTCTCACCTTGAGAACTCCAAAATTTGCAAGTTGATACTTCATCTTTTCATATTCTACCCGTGTAAAATATGATAGTATCTGCTTGACTTTTTTTTTTTGGCTAACTCCACTTCTCAATCAAGTGATAGGATCTAATGGAACACCTTTTTGAATACAAGCATGTATCCAAAAATCTAGACAATCATAGAAAGTAAATTCTTCAACTCACTAGTACAACACAAAAATCTGAATTTTCTTGAATTTTTTGAATTTTTTGAAATTTTCTGAAAATACTGAAATTTCATAATTTTCCTACAAATTCTTAAAATTCTGAATTTTCTGAAAACAATGAAATTCTGAAAATACTGATTTTTCTGAATTTTTATCGTGAAAACTCTGAATTTTCTGAATATATTGAATATACAGAATATGAGGTACTTTTCCAAACAAAAACCTCACTTCAAGTCTCCAATATCTACTACAAATACTCTTATACCTCAAGAGTTAGGTAAAGAAGAAAAAATACTTCTCTACAACTTATCATATACCAAGTAGCTCTGTATTGACACTCCAAGAATTCTTTGAGGGAACATATCAGCTGCGTGCTCAAAATCTTCAACTTATACATGGCTCATACACATATGAGTCAAAACATATAAGCTGCCTAAGGTATCTGCTGCTTTTCTCTCAATGCAATTCTTTGTCAAAACCTACTAAAATATGACCAAGTATAATGAAAAACAAGAAACTACTTCTTCTTTAAACTATCTTCTTCACAAGATGTTCTCATAGACTTGTCTTTGGGTGTAAAGGATAAAATTAAGAAAAGTATATGGAAAATATAAGAGAGAAAAGGAAGTCTTACTTTCCCTTTGGAATTGTTTGACTTTCTTTTTCTACATCTTTCTTCCACCTGATGATGTCAACATCTTCAAACTTCTCTTCCATACCTTTTGTTCTCTTCATCTTGAAATAGCAAGCACTCTTAACTTCTTCAAATGAATTTTTCTCTTCCTCTAGTGCTAAGAGTAAGAGACAAAACAAACATGGTATACAAATGGAAGTGAATATTGAATCATGTTTTACCATCTCCTCATATCTCTGAATCAAAACTTTGCTTCAAATGTGACTGATATGACTGAATTTACCAATCTTTTGGCTGAATACTGAATTACCTCTCTAGTGTACCTAGATCAAATTCTGTACCTAGATAAAAAACTTCCAACCAACTTGTGCCCTAGGCTTGTGCATAAACTGACTTAGTACACTTACTCCATAAGCAATATCTATCCTTGTCAAGGTAGCATAATTCAAGCTTCCCACTATGCTTTGATAACTTGTAATGTCATCAAGTACATCACCTTCATGAGCACTTAATTTTAGGTTTACCTCCATACCTCCATTGGAGTATTTGCAACTTTGGCATCCTACAAATGAAATTTCTTTAACATATCCTGTATATACCTGTAAGTATGATATCATCAACATATACACATAGATATATTACCTCTGAATTACTTCTCTTGATGAATAGAGAAGTATCTGCTTTACTCATGATAAAACCTTGGTCCTGAAGATATGTGTTCAACCTATGGTTCCATGCCCTAGGTGCCTGCTTCAATCCATAAAGAGCTTTATTCAATTTGCATACATATGTTACCTTGTTTGGATCCTCATAGCCAGGAGGTTGTGACATGTACACCTCCTTTGAAATCCAGCCATTTAGAAATGCATTTTTTACATCCAACTGATACATGTTCCAATTCTTTGATGCAGCCACACTTACCAATACCATGATAGTTGGCATTTTTGCCATATGTGAGAAGGTTTCCTCATATTCAATGCCTTGGGTTTGTGCAAAACACTTGGCCACAAGTCTAGCTTTGTACCTGCTTATTGAACCATCAAAATTTCTTTTTATCTTATAGATCCATCTAGAATCAATTACCTTCATAGACTCCTTCTTTGGTACTAGTTTCCAAGTATCACTCTCCTTGAGTGCTTCAATCTCCTCATCCATAGCTTCCTTCCATTCTGCCTTGTTCTTAGCTTCTTCATATGATGTTGGTTCTTCAACTGATAAATCTTTTGCAAGATAAACAGAGTGCTTAGTAACATACCTCTTGATGAATCTCCATTCTTGTTGAGCTTGTCTTCCTGGGTGAATAGTTGCCCCATGAGTGTGGTAAGGTCTCGAATCTGCATGTCCATGTACAAATCCATGGCATTTGTGAAGCTTTCCCATTTGTCATCTGATTTAATACCATTGATAACTTGTCTTACAATCTGCTCCTCTTCAATTTCTTCTCCTATGCTTGCCAACTGATCCGCTACATCTTTAACTTTGGTCACATACTCTGAGATAACGTCCTTAGGTTGCTTTCTTTGAGTTGTGAATTCAATCCACAATTGATTCTTCTTGGCCCTTGTGTTGGAAGAGAAGTAAGAGGACAAAGTTTCCCAAGTCTCTTGGGATGTCTTAGAGTTCCTAATATGTGGAAGAACAAAATCAGAGATTGAGTTGAGTAAGTAAGACCTTGCTAGCGCATCCTTGGCACACCATGTGTTGAGTCTTTCATGTTCTTCCCTTGTGGGTTGTCCTTTGCTTCTGAATATGGGCATCTCCTCATCTCCTGAGATGTATCCATAGAGGCTCCTTCCTTGTAAGTATGTCTTCTTCCTTAGAGACCATGATTGATAGTTATTCCTATCCAATTTATCAATGAAAGAAGGAAAACCATCTCCCATTTTACCTTAACTTTGCTCTGATACCACTGTTGGGAAAGATGGATGGACACTTCAAGTGATGAGTTGGTACAACCAAATCCTGCTTAGTACCAGCCCTTTATGACTTCAGAGTTGATGTGTGGGCCCTCTTAGCTTTCCAATGACACCATAAAAGTTCCTATGTACTTTATAAATGATGTATGGAAAGATTGAATCAAAACAAACTAGTTCTAAATAGAAGAATCCAAGAAAACCTTCTATTTTTTATCATACACCTACTGCTTGTAATGCTCAGTGCTACTAGTAAAGTAGGAATTGGAAAAGTTCCTTTGAGGGATATCTAATTAGCTTAGTAATCTAATGATTTCGAGTGGAATCACTTGAAATGATCAACTATACACAGAGAAATCAATTTAGCAAATTAATCATTACCCCCGATTTTTTAGGACCTCTATAGAGATTGACCAGCGAGTGCTTCGATGCAGTTTTATCCAAATTGACTAAATGAACACTTTGTCACCATGTAGATAACCTTGAGCTGATTGCAACAAGATATAGATCATGGAATTTGGTGGAGAAATGAGTGAGATATGAGTAGCACAAGTTGACAGTGAGAAATGACTATAACAAAGATATCATAGATGAAGAATGTAGGTATAATGTATTAATGAACAATGTTGTACAAGATCATAGGCTTGGTAATCATAGCCTTATGATAGAGATTAGTGTAGGCTACAATGTAGGCCTTACACATAAGCAAAATAGCAATGGAGAGCTCGGGAAATGATCACTCTCACCGCGACTTTTTCAAGTGGGTCTATATACATGTTACATTCAAATTTGAAGAATTTGAATTCAACTTTTGGCTCTCTCTAAAAATGAACCTTCATTCTAGGAGATATTTCCTTAATGTAGTTGTTTATTTCGGTACTTTCTTGGATTTACTGAGAAAAATATCCGAGCACCAGGTGTCGTCAAGGGAGGGCTTGGAGGGTTACGGGCAAACTATGCTCAAGAGCATCTGCAGCAATTTACTCGGTAGCATCTACTTCAACATGGTGAAGAGGTTGTTGCTTGTGGGGGATTAAGGAGCTGCATTACTGGTTCTGCCCTCAATGATGGAAACATTGACTACTTTGAATATGAGTTGCTTCCTTTCCTTGTCAGACATGAAGCAAGAAATGTTCACAAGCTAGAATCAAGTTTCGAGCAAAACTTGGAGAAACTCTTAACTGGAAGGCTACATGCTACAAACAGTCTTTATCATGTAATGACTTACTCCTAGTGTACCATACATTTGGAGAGATTACATACAATGGGTTGTCCGTTTTACTTGTCAGACGAATGGGCCATTTTTCGTTTTTGTTGCAGAAAGGAGGAGTTTTTTTCCTTTTGATTTGTTGGCCACTACTGTCGAAGGCGACAGAGGAGTCCTGGCGCCAACTCTGCTACTTCCTGCAGCCCTGTTATCTGCGGTAGTTTTTTGTTGGGCCATTCCTCATCAATGTGAGGTGGGGTATGCCCTCTCATGACACATAGGGTCGGGGCCAGCAGCAGCAAGAGGGATCCACATAGGAGTTCGGACGAGGGGGGAGCTCTCTCCTCTTTTTGTGCAGGAAGCTCTAAGGAGGAGGAGGGCACACACTCGGAAGGGAGCCTTCTGGAGTTCACGCACGAGAATTTTCTTGGCTGGAAGACACAATGGGGAAGTCAAGGGAAGGCGAGCAGAAGGGGGTATCTGAGAGACTATCTACAGAAGTCGGGGACACGTAGAGAAGAAGCATTCTTTGGGGGCTATTTGCTCATTCTCAGCGGGTGTCGAAGGAAAGGGTGTCTGTGAGCATCATCAGAACAGAGGGAGCTTCAGCAACTGGGGGATTAACGTGGAGTAACACCCGGGGGTGAAGACAATGGCCTTTTGAGTTTTTTGGGTTTGGGCAACTGGAAGGAGGGACAACTCTGTGCAAGGGGAGGAGAAGGGAGAGCGTTGGGAAGGAAGGACTGCGCTTGGAGGGAGAAGCCTTCGTTTCTTCTCGTGCAATTGCAACATACCGGGAAAGTGGGAACAGATTCTTGAAGTCGAATGGCAACCAATACTATGGACTAGCAGAACAAATATCATTCTCTAGATGCCCTTGGAAGCAGTACAAGGTCAAGTCGGAGTGATGGATAGGAACATCGAAGAGTCCTCTATATTTGCAGTCTCATCGGTGTCAGAGTTCACAGATGAAATGGACTGAATGTGAAATGAGTAAGTGACTTGCGACCTCTCTGAATCTAGCTTCCGCATGGTATTACAGACTAGCTATTTCAATTTGTCTTGTAAAAGCATGTTACCGCATACAGGCAGGTGTGTCAATCATCCCTACAAATAGGGATAATTGCTGCATACATATATGGCGCTTCTCGTGTAATAATCGTTTCAAAGATTCAAATGCCAACAAGGTGATAAAAAGTTTCTTGATGGATGGAAAACTTAGGTAATTGAAAGGATCAGTTAATCTGCAAGAACTTCTGCATAACATACCAGGTTTTGATTGAACCTTCAACAAGGACATCGAATTTCAGAGAAGGAGGGTTGTGCCCTGTGTTTGTGAATCTAAATGGGGACTATGCCTTAATGACAATTGTATTAGCTGTTTATCCCGGACACCAAGGTCATAGCATACAATTAGGAATGGAGCGAATGATAAACCATCTTTCTGTTTTGATTCTAAGCCTTTGGATCTGATATACAACAGCGCAATGGATGTTGGGGATGAGTAGCATTATTTTAAATCTTTCCAATCGGCTAATACCATTTCTGTATTCATTGGACATGATTTTACCTAATGGGAGTTAAGCTATGGACAGTAGTAGCAAATTGGGGTTACTCATGAGAATGTAAAGATGTGGGCATGCTATACGTGGTGCCTGATGTGACTCGTTGACATATAAAAGAGAAGGGATGAGTTCAGAGTGCATTTAGAGTAGCAGTTGTTTTATGTGCAACTCCCCCTTATTATCGTCTTTTCTTATGTCATACATAACTCCCCATGTTCATATCGACTTCAAAAGCTAGTGGGATAAGCAAAACAAACTACTTGAGGAAATAAGTGGAGAGGTTGCTTACGGTGAATTGCAAGGGTGCACTGATGGGTCCTGTAGCCCACGAAAATTGTATATTCTACTGCTAATTTCATTGCCGTTTTTACTTCTTCATCATGAAATAGTTCCAGGTTGATGATTAAAACAATCATTTTGCGGAGCTTCAAACTCCATTCTTTCTAAGAAGAACCCAGACAAATTGTTCACAATCCCACAGATCGTTCTCCATACATTGAAATGCACTTTAGAGGAAACACCTGACCCTTGAGAATTCACATTATTGTGCTCAATGCCAGTACCCAGTGATACAATAACTTTTTGGCACACGCTCACAATGAGAAGCAGACTCATCAACAAAACGAGACTGTCCAAAAACTGAGCATGCTCAGATGGAAAAACTCACACCATGAACATATGATGCTAAAATGTGTATGGGGTCCATTTGAAAAATACTGTTACTTTTTATAGAAGCTTATGACGAAGGATTTCTTCTCAAATCTACTAAAAGAACATCAGTTGCCAACTCAATCTCTTCATATGTCCTGAAATCAACAACATTGGACAACATACAAACACATATTCGGTACACATGATATCTAAAGTAGCCTGAAGTCGATGCACACCATCAGACAAGGATGAAACTTTCTGAGATGCTCTTTTCTTAGTCATTCCATGTCAGCTTCTTCTCTCTCTCCATGACAAACACCTCAGCAAAAAGTCTTCTACACTTGTCCTCAACTGACTGAACATGATCAGAATTCCACCTCATCCTTTTTTGGTGATCAGTAATAATTTTTGGCTAAGACACCATCCATCTCTTTCCTCTTATTCTTTGGTTCCTTCATGAAGCATTGCAACTGCTCTTTTAAAAATTCTACTTCAAGAATCAATCTATCCCACTCTGCATGTGCCAGGTTCATGTCTTGCCTAGCTTTGTCAAGATCTTTCTCCAGAGCTAAAATTTGTTCAGCTGCACCCTTTCAAAGTTTTTCAGCATCCTCCTCTGATCTAGCAACCAATATCTGTAGCTCGTCTCCACTACCTACAGAATGCAACTTCCCACATCCATGATCCCTATTATGCCATTTCCTTTATCTGTCGTGACTTGATTCATGAGCTCTTCATACCATCTTTTGTACATTAGCATCATCCCTAGGAGAGATGCAAGGACCTGCAGCTGCTCCTCTGACCTTTTAATCACAGAAGCAACCTTCTGTGTAGTTTCATCGGTTCGCCTTCTTAACTCCAACTGAGATGATACCTTCAGCTTTGCTTCAGCCTCATCGTTTTGATGTTCAAGTGTGCAAACAACAGCTCGGAGTTGGCTGTTCTATTCTACCAGTTCATGAATATCCTTGATAGTCATCCATCAAGTAGATATGACATCAGAGACTGTTCCTCTCAAGGTCAACTAATCTGTCTTAGGGCTGAAATCCGTTTGAATCCTTTCACCATTCAAGTAGAGTCATATCCTCACATGCATTCAAGAGTAATGCAATCTGAGTCTATAGATCCAAACATTCCAATTTGGCCCCATTCAGGTCCCTCGCTTGCTTCCTCAATTCAGCCTTTGGTTTCATTATTTGATTTTGCAAAACGTTCTGCTCATTCATAGACTTGTGCAATTTATCTTCAATGAGAACATAGGATTTCGACATGTGTGCTCACCTCTTTCTTCCAAGATAAGTTCTGTCCTCTGTTCAATTTCTTCAAGCTCCCGCTGAAGGATGTTTTGTGCATGCATCCTTTCTTGCCTATCATGAGGCTAAGCATTGACAACTTCTTGGTATTTGATATAGAATTTCGTTAAACTCCAACCCTCACATAATAGTGCTGATGCAAGAGATGTTCCTAAAACTCTAGGAGAGATTACAGGAAGGGAAAGCCCATCTTTGGACTTCATTGACTTTGCACATTGTGCCCTCAATTTGCCACTAACAACGACCTTACAACCCTTTGCAAGGCTCTCCATAACAAATCTTAACACACCATAACAGGCTCTTCCAACATCCAACCCACCAAGAAGTTTGTACCTGAGAGACTCAGCTTGCACAATAGCACAAAGACCACGACTGTTAACCTTCTCAGCATAGATTTCAACTGTGGCCTCAAGAAAATTAAACCTCTTCTAAACTCAAGCGAAGGTCCACTTAAAACCTTTTCTCCATACAATCAATAATAGTGCGGCAAGCTTTCACACCACCCTCAGCATCTCCAAGGACTCGACAACAATTCATTAAAGGTGTCAATGCATCAAACAGAAGCACATGAAGAGGATGCAGCTTCCCAGTAAACTCAGATAGGAAGTCTTCAAGCTTCTTACGAGCTTCTTTGAAACGTCTCTCCTTATAAACTGAAATTGCTGCTGATAACCTTGTCTGTGCATTATTTAATGTGTCCCAAGGCCTTTCATCCAAGGACTTAGCTTGACCTTGACCAATGCAAATAGTTGGATCCAGGATCCCCAAGCACATATCACATTGCCATAATCCAGCAGGTTCAGGTTCCTCTGTTGATGCATTCGCAACGACTGTGGTTGTTTCACAAGAACTCCATTGCAACCTTTGACATTGCAGAGCACACCCTCGAGGAACCTATCCACTGATGAATTCAGAGGTTCAATGCATCGTGAATACGCACAATCGAAGTGTTTTGAAACGGCCTGCTGCTCTTTCCTTGTACCTTGTGCCTCATAAAGGTTGATGTATGACAAGCAAAGCTCACTATTTTTAGTTATGTCTTCAGTTGCCCTTTCATGCATGACATTCCCTTCTGAATAGAAGCAGCAATTGGGCCTGCATGAATGGTTCAACATAGACACAAATGGGAATATTCCAATTGCTATGTGAATGCCTTGCGCACCCATTCCATGGGCATTGGCATTGATTAGACAAGCCAAATACTCCGAGTCCCCTTTTGAATTCTAAAAATTTGTAATCTCATTTGTTGCATGTTTCGCAAGCCTCTCACAAGCACTTGCCATAGATAACCTCCAAGATTCTGAAACTTTATTCTCATGAGTTGCAAGGCCATGGCGTCCTGGAATGAGGAGTACAATATATCCCCTCTAATACCTCCTCTAGTGCCAACCGTGTCCTTGGTCTCATTCCTTGTTGAATGTCGTCGCAAAGCAAGGAATAATACAAGCCTTAACAAATCTTTATCGCAATCTTCCTCCACTACTATGTCACCTATCAGTTTAATGAAAGAACAACACTCTTGATGTAATTCCCTAGTTGATTCCCAGCATTCCGAGTAGTTATAGCGCAGCGACCACGACCAGACTTGACAACAGTCTTCGAAGGACATCGCCCTTCCATGCACTTTTGAGAGGGGAGGGCAGAGTTGTTGTTTGCCAACGCACCTAGGGATTAGCATGACTTACTTTTGCTCTTTTTCTTCTTCCATTTTTTGAGCTTACTAACTCGTCATTGGTTGTTGCATCCGCAGCCTCATTCGCACTATCGTCGGTGCTCACTGTCACAAGAATGTCTGCGCTTAGAGAGAGCTGCTCCAGGTTTTTTTCCATCTTCATGCATGGTACCTTGACGAGGGAGAAGGGAAGGACCCCCCCCTCGGCGGCACAAAGAGACCACCCGCTCCCAAAATTAGGAGTGCCAAACGTGCATGCCATGTCTTTATTACCCCATATAGCCTTGACACATTGCCCCATGTAATTTTCCATCACCTCTGACACATGGCGGACAGAAGGGAAGAGTGGGAGGCAACATTGCAGGGGACCATTAATGGCTTTTTTTTCCTTCCTTTTTTCTCGTTTTTTCTGAATCAAGAGGTCCTCTAGGGGTGTAGATGAGCTACAATCAAATGTTTAATACAAGATAAGTGCTCCATGATCTTCTTTTTGCATGACATATATGAGGGTAACATATCCCCCCTCACTTGGCTGGTGAGCTCCTGCGAACCAAAGTTATCAAGAAACATTGAAATGCATGATGTTAATCCAGACCATTCCCTGCTCTTTCCCGCACACTTCATTTCTTTGTGATCCCCCCTTCTACTCACCCTTCTCACTTCTTCTTTCTCCTCACTCCATTCCACACTCTCCAAGGCTTTTCTGCCTTGTTCACCAATCCCACACACACACTTTCACCACTCACCTATTCTCACTACTCACTAACCCTAACTCTTATCACCACACACCATGGTCTACCATTAACAAGCATACAGATAATGTTCTTAGGTAAAAATGGATGCAAGAAACCACCCCCCAAACAATTGTCTCTTTTAGTGTTCCCCTCTGCTATTGTAGCTGCAGTTCACCCACTAATCCTTTACCCAGAGTTACTTTGCTTCTGACACAACCTTCTCCTCAACAACATCATCTTCAACGTGGTGCTCCTCCATTTCTTCATCCTTGGTTTCAGCATTTACTTCTATCTAGCCTCGATCTCCCTTAAAAAGGCTTCTTCTCTTTCCAAAGCTCACCGTCCTCATCAAACACATTTTTTTTCCAGACCTTTAGAAAAGTACTTCATCAAGCTGAATACTGTGAAAAAATTCCTAAGTCTACAAAAGCAACTATAGTTTCTTCCTTCTCCATTCCATCATTTCCAACTTCGTCCTAATTGTCGACCTTACTTGCTTGTAGAAAAACAGACGCAACTGCTTGTGGACCTTCTTCTCCTCCAAATATAACTGAATCTTCATCATTCACATCTGTTAGGCTGTCAATCCTTAGTTTTTGTGATGCATCCAAAGCCCTATTATTCACAGCCATGTATGCCGACTTGCAGGATCTTTCAGCTCCCTTTTCTTTCTCTAACTTTTGTGCCTGTTTTGCACCTAATAACCTAATCTCATGATCATTACCTTTGAATCCATCAAACTTTTGATTTTCATCATAGCCCTTATCTTCTACCTCCTCCTCTTCTTCATCTTCTATTGAGTCTTTGCCATGACCCATGCAAGGACTTCTAGCAATAACTGCAACAACAACATATCATCCTCTGTTCTGTGATTCGATTGCAAGCTGTGCCACACAGTGGGGCACCGGGCGAGCCCACAACACTCCTTGATAGGATATGCTGAGCTTGCATCCCCAGTAAGATCGCCAAATGATGGGTCCTGTAGCCCACGGAAATTGTATATTCTACTGCTAATTTCATTGCCGTTTTTACTTCTTCATCATGAAATAGTTCCAGGTTGATGATTAAAACAATCATTTTGCGGAGCTTCAAACTCCATTCTTTCTAAGAAGAAACCAGACAAATTGTTCACAATCCCACAGATCGTTCTCCATACATTGAAATGCACTTTAGAGGAAACACCTGACCCTTGAGAATTCACATTATTGTGCTCAATGCCAGTACCCAGTGATACAATAACTTTTTGGCACACGCTCACAATGAGAAGCAGACTCATCAACAGAACGAGACTGTCCAAAAACTGAGCATGCTCAGATGGAAAAACTCACACCATGAACATATGATGCTAAAATGTGTATGGGGTCCATTTGAAAAATACTGTTACTTTTTATAGAAGCTTATGACGAAGGATTTCTTCTCAAATCTACTAAAAGAACATCAGTTGCCAACTCAATCTCTTCATATGTCCTGAAATCAACAACATTGGACAACATACAAACACATATTTGGTACACATGATATCTAAAGTAGCCTGAAGTCGATGCACACCATCAGACAAGGATGAAACTTTCTGAGATGCTCTTTTCTTAGTCATTCCATATCAGCTTCTTCTCTCTCTCCATGACAAACACCTCAGCAAACAGTCTTCTACACTTGTCCTCAACTTACTGAACATGATCAGAATTCCACCTCATCCTTTTTTGGTGATCAGTAATAATTTTTGGCTAAGACACCATCCATCTCTTTCCTCTTATTCTTTGGTTCCTTCATCAAGCATTGCAATTGCTCTTTTAAAAATTCTACTTCAAGAATCAATCTATCCCACTCTGCATGTGCCAGGTTCATATCTTGCCTAGCTTTGTCAAGATCTTTCTCCAGAGCTAAAACTTGTTCAGCTGCACCCTTCCAAAGTTTTTCAGCATCCTCCTCTGATCTAGCAACCAATATCTGTAGCTCGTCTCCACTGCCTACAGAATACAACTTCCCACATCCATGATCCCTATTATGCCATTTCCTTTATCTGTCCTGACTTGATTCATGAGCTCTTCATACCATCTTTTGTACATTACCATCATCCCTAGGAGAGATGCAATGACCTACAGCTGCTCCTCTGACCTTTTAATCACAGAAGCAACCTTCTGTGTAGTTTCATCTGTTCGCCTTCTTAACTCCAACTGAGATGATACCTTATGTACACCAAGTAGATATGACATCAGAGACTGTTCCACTTAAGGTCAACTAATCTGTCTTAGGGCTGAAATCCGTTTGAATCCTTTCACCATTCAAGAAGAGTCATATCCTCACATGCATTCAAGAGCAATGCAATATGAGTCTATAGATCCAAAAATTCCAATTTGGCCCCATTCAGGTCCCTCACTTGCTTCCTCAATTCAGCCTTCGGTTTCATTATTTGATTTTGCAAAACGTTCTGCTCATTCATAGACTTGTGCAATTTATCTTCAATGAGAGCATAGGATTTCGACATGCCTGCTCACCTCTTTCTTCCAAGATAAGTTTTGTCCTCTGTTCAATTTCTTCAAGCACCCGCTGAAGGATGTTTTGTGTATGCATCCTTTCTTGCCTATCATGTGGCTAAGCATTGACAACTTCTTGGTATTTGATATAGAATTTTGTTAAACTCCAACCCTCACATAATAGTGCTGCTGCAAGAGATGTTCCTAAAAACTCCAAGAGAGATTACAGGAAGGGAAAGCCCATCTTTGGACTTCATTGACTTTGCACATTGTGCCCTCAATTTGCCACTAACAACGACCTTACAACCCTTTGCAAGGCTCTCCATAACAAATCTTAACACACCATAACAGGCTCTTCCAACATCCAACCCACCAAGAAGTTTGTACCTGAGAGACTCAGCTTGCACAATAGCACAAAGACCACGACTGTTAACCTTCTCAGCATAGATTTCAACTGTGGCCTCAAGAAAATTAAACCTCTTCTGAACCAAAGATGTCAGCTCTCTAATTCCCCTTCTTTCATCCCCAAGAACATTCTGGGTTCTTGTTGCACAACTGATCATTTCCATACGCATGAGTGTAACTCACACTTCTACACCAGAATAGCCATTGTCAGCAAGCTCACGTGTAAGGACTTCGTTGAGTTCGGCGAAAAAAATTCCATCAGAAACAAACTTGTGCTTCTTATTCATCTCCTGAGAAGCCATGACTGCAGGGGGACAACACCAGGTCTTTCGGTTAAGTGCTCCTAAAAACACAAAGAGCATCTCCCTTCTCGCACAACGTGCTTCATTAAGTTCACACAACAATCATTCCTTATCATTATCTTGCTTCATTATCCTAAGCTCGAATGCATGTGTCTGAGCTTGAACCTCAACTGATTCTGTAACTCGTCACTCAAGAGTTTGCTCAAGTTGCAGTTCTCGCTCTCCAAGCACTTGAATTGGCTAGACGTGGTTAAGAACCTTTGTTTGACAACAGCTCCGCGTTGTTCAGCCATAATGGCAGCCGGATCAGCTCGAGCCTTATGTGCTTCAAGCTGCTGCATGCGAGCTTGTATATAAGCATCCACCCGTTTGTGTGATTCAAAATTTACAAGACCATTGCTTCTCCCAAATCCTAACTCTGTGACTCCAGAATCTCTTCTATGTGCACATTCTTCTAAACGTAATACAACAATAAACCATTGAAGATTGTTACAAGGAAAAAGTTGCCTTTCCTAGGCAAATTCTCCGCAGCTGTCGAACATGGTTGAAAGCCTCTTGTGCCTGCTTCTTATATCGCTTAGCTAGTATTGCAAATGAATCCACCGAATCGGCTCTCTCTGAATACATTTCCCCCAAGTAGAAATAGAAATTGGCTAGCTCAAGCGAAGGTCCACTTAAAACCTTTTCTCCATACAATCAATAATAGTGCGGCAAGCTTTCACACCACCCTCAGCATCTCCAAGGACTCGACAACAATTCATTAAAGGTGTCAATGCATCAAACAGAAGCACATGAAGAGGATGCAGCTTCCCAGTAAACTCAGATAGGAAGTCTTCAAGCTGCTTACGAGCTTCTTTGAAACGTCTCTCCTTATAAACTGAAATTGCTGCTGATAACCTTGTCTGTGCATTATTTAATGTGTCCCAAGGCCTTTCATCCAAGGACTTAGCTTGACCTTGACCAATGAAAATAGTTGGATCCAGGATCCCCAAGCACATATCACATTGCCATAATCCAGCAGGTTCAGGTTCCTCTGTTGATGCATTCGCAACGACTGTGGTTGTTTCACAAGAACTCCATTGCAACCTTTGACATTGCAGAGCACACCCTCGAGGAACCTATCCACTGATGAAGTCAGAGGTTCAATGCATCGTGAATACGCACAATCGAAGTGTTTGAGCCACAGATAACCTCCAAGATTCTGAAACTTTATTCTCATGAGTTGCAAGGCCATGGTGTCCTGGAATGAGGAGTACAATATATCCCCTCTAATACCTCCTCTAGTGCCAACCGTGTCCTTGGTCTCATTCCTTGTTGAATGTCGTCGCAAAGCAAGGAATAACACAAGCCTTAACAAATCTTTATCGCAATCTTCCTCCACTACTATGTCACCTATCAGTTTAATGAAAGAACAACACTCCTGATGTAATTCCCTAGTTGATTCCCAGCATTCCGAGTGGTTATAGCGCAGGGACCACGACCACACTTGACAACGGTCTTCCAACGAAATCGCCCTTCCATGCACTTTTGAGAGGGGAGGGCAGAGTTGTTGTTTGCCAGCGCACCTAGGGATGAGCATGACTTACTTTTGCTCTTTTTCTTCTTCCATTTTTTGAGCTTACTAACTCGTCATTGGTTGTTGCATCCGCAGCCTCATTCGCACTATCGTTGGTGCTCACTGTCACAAGAATGTCTGCGCTTAGAGAGAGCTGCTCCAGGTTTTTTTCCATCTTCATGCATGGTACCATGACGAGGGAGAAGGGAAGGACCCCCCCTCGGCGGCACAAAGAGACCACCTACTCCCAAAAGTAGGAGTGCCAAACGTGCATGCCATGTCTTTATTACCCCATATAGCCTTGACACATTGCCCCATGTAATTTTCCATCACCTCTGACACATGGCGGACAAAAGGGAAGAGTGGGAGGCAACATTGTAGGGGACCATTAATGGCTTTTTTTTCCTTCCTTTTTTCTCTTTTTTTCTGAATCAAGAGGTCCTCTAGGGGTGTAGATGAGCTACAATAAAATGTTTAATACAAGATAAGTGCTCCATGATCTTCTTTTTGCATGACATATATGAGGGTAACATGCACCATTCAATTTTATTGGGAATTATGGAAGAGGCGGATTGGGTTATACTTAACTAGAAACCATGCAAAGGTCCGTTAAGATATACATGGTTCTCCTTATAAGAATTGGTATATAGGGAATGGTAAGGGACTTAGAACTCTCTTCAATAATAGTTGTTGGGCATTGGGAATTCCCATGACAATCAAGAACATTGTACTATAGTGCGTGCACCCCGAATGACTCGTCATAACTAAATTTCTCGCATACAACATGGATCCCGCGCATGTGTGTGAGTGTGAACAAGTATAAGTGTGTGTGAATCTTTGTGGAGAATAGTGAAAGGAGTAAGGTGTGTGTAGGAGAGAGACGAAGAGAGCAAGAGTGGATGTATCTGCAAGTGTAGGTGCATGTGAAT
Source organism: Ceratopteris richardii (assembly GCA_020310875.1). Classification (NCBI taxonomy): domain Eukaryota; kingdom Viridiplantae; phylum Streptophyta; class Polypodiopsida; order Polypodiales; family Pteridaceae; genus Ceratopteris; species Ceratopteris richardii. The sequence continues at coordinate 76,340,062 of CM035434.1, forward strand.
GTATGTATTGAGTGAGAGAAAGAAGTAAAGTTGGGAGAAGGAGAACAAGAGAGTGAGGAAGAGGGAAGAGTGTGTATGTTGAAGAGGAAACGGGCTTGGAGGAGTGAGTACATAAGTACAATTGTGTGCGCGGTAGTGGGAAAGGAGTGTGAAATCGTCAAGTGGGGATGCAATCATGGACTTGAAACGAGGAAAGATGATAGAATACAAGAAAACTAGCAAAATACAAGCGTGTGTAAGACACTTTCCCTTGGGTTAAGAGATTTATCAAGGAGCACACACAGATTGAGGCAAGGAAGAATAATCATCTTCTTCTTCTTCTTCTTCTTCTATTACATAAAAGGAATGTATAAGAATGACCTAAAACAACAATACAATAAATGCAATATATAAAGAATAGTACATAAGGAACATCCTAATGTCCATAAATGAGTGAGCTAGCAAGAAACAAATGTGCCATGACTCTTGGTAGATAAATCTAGTAAAGCTCAATGAAGAATCATTGACATATAATGGCATGACCACTATACATGCGAGAGAAATGAAAAAGTGATATGTGTCATCCTAAATCATCACATGTTGAGCTTGATATCTCAACATATATGCTATCATATTTTTTTTATTATTTTTTCTTTGATTTGTTTGTAAAAAAAATTGACAGCCTAGGATACCATCAGAAATATTTTCCTTTACTCGTGAGATGTCGAGAAAATGTAAAACGTTAGAAGTCAGAAACCTATCAGAAACAACTATTTCTGTACATACATATGCTTGAAGTTTTTATCATCTACTTGAGGCATTATCCATTATTGTTTGTGTATTATTCAATTCTGCAAACTTCATAGAGTCATTAAAGTGGACCCATGGTCCCATTTTCTCATCCAAGGCTTGGATCATGAAGGTAACATCATGTAAGTTTGTGTATGCAATATTTGGATCATTGGAACTCTATGTATAGAGATATGCATAAATCTCTTTGACTTTGTATATGCATTGTCTACTTCCTGAAACTTCATGATCACACTTATGAGTTCTTAAGTGTATTGCTCACTCTCAAGTAATTCTAGATTCCTAAAATAACTTAAGTGGAAAGCATTCACCACTTCCATGGAATTATACATGGACATGCAAGTACCATATTTCAACACACTCATGGGACAATTCTTCACTCATAAAGCCAAGCTTATAAAGAATGATGATACATCTATCCTATACATTGATAAAGATGCAAGTAAATATGTAAACGACAAAGTGAAGAATTCAACTGAAGAAGCAAGCACCTCCCAAGCTAACTTTGCAAGTAGAGGCACACGTTCAAGAGGAAGAAGTAGAGGAGGTAGGAAAGGTTGGGGGAGATCTCAAATCTCCTCATCTTGTGCTATATGTGGATTTAGTAATCATATCACTAAGCACTGCTTCAAGAACCCAAGGAACCAAAGAGGAAGAGGATACAATAGAGGATATGGAGCTCCTAGAGGCATATACACAACAACAACTATGGCTAGAATGGAAATAAAAACTATCAAGGACGTTACAAAGGAAGGAGAGACTAAAACAATTAGACTGATTATCAATCAAGAAGACTCTCTCCTACTCATGAACATGACTATGAAATAAGGTAAATCAGATGAGCATGTATTTCATATTGATTCTAGATGTTCAAATCATGTAATAGGGAATGTAATACTACTTTCAAATTTGAAAGACCCCAAAAACAAGCATGAACTTGAAAGAGGAGATGACACAAGGAACCCTATGAAGATTATTGGAAATTTCAAGACATCAAATGATTTACAAGGTATGGAGCTTATGTAGAAGATCCATACAAGAATTCAAGAACATAGCCACAGGTGAAAAGATAGGTAGACTATTTACCTCTGAGCTCTAAGACACAAGGAACATAACATTCTTTAATTATGGCACATGAACTCTATCAAAACTAGAGGTTTGGCACAAAAGTTTGGCTCTCATTGGAGAGAAAACCTTGAAGCAAATAAGCAAAGATCAAAGTGTACCTAGACTTCGAAATATCAGAAAGCAATACATGGTTTACAAATGTAGTGCATGCCAATTTGGCAAGTCACATAGACAATCTTTCACAAAAAAGGATACATACATGGAGATATCTTGGAGCATGTCCACACCAATTTTAGCAAGGAAGCATTTGTCTCAGTTTCAATTTATTATGTCTTTCAGTGATGATTATAGTAGATGGACTATACTCTACTTTTATGAAACATAAGGATAAAGTATTTTCATGTTCCAAAAAATATCTTGCACAAATAAAATATTAAGGTGTGAATATTATCCCAAAGGTGAATTTTAAATGCACATGAAATTATCCTTGCTATATTTAGCAAAGTTTTGAAACCTAAAATTATCCCAGATGAAGAATCCCTAACTTCTACATTGTTTAAAACTTTCACCAAGATAGCACTGAGTTCTTGAATCTATGAGTTCATTTTTGCCAAGACCTATTAACTAATCTGTGTTTAAGAGTTTCTTTTTGCCCATAGTCGGAGATCGAAAGCTTTGTGTTCCTTGGACATTGGTTGGGTGTCTTTTAGAGTTCTTTTAGTTCCATATTCTTTAAGTTTAAATTATCGATCTCATGCATCTCATATTTCTCTGTGTGAGGTGAAAGTGCTAATAGTTGCAAAAATTAGTATGGTGTCATGAACTCTATTGGAGTGTGAATACTAGTTTTTGAAAATGATGATCTTTTCTTTTTGTTTCTAGATTTAAACTTCATGAGCTTTATTGTGTAACATTCTATTATTATTCCAAAAGGCATTATGGATAAGGATAACCAAGTAAAAAAGTTACATTTCTTCTGTTTGGAAGATCTTTTATCACACAACATTTTGAGAGGAATTTCAATGCTTCGTGAAAATTTCTACCAAAGAAGTGTGCATATCCATAAACATCAACTTCTAATTGATGGTCAGTGTTTCTAACGTGAACCTTGTTTCACGGATTCCGACTATTTCAATATTATCATTCACATCCTTCATGCTTTTGTGTTCTGTTGAAGTGTTTATTATGTTTGAGTGAATATAATACTTCATGATATCTGATTTCGCAACTTGCTGAATCAAAGCTCTACTAGAAGTCTTGAATGTTGAATGCAACTTTAACACAACTACTTGATATTACAAGATGGATTAATAGCTTCTTCAACTATATGGATTTACTTTTTAACAATCAAATAATTATTTACTCTATTATACGGCTCGAATGTCAAATATAGCTCGCATAAGTGCTTGATATTACAGGATGAATGTAACAATTTTTTCAAGTATATGACTTGTTCTGCACGAGGTCAATGCTTGAGAGAATATTGAACTAAAACTTAGATCCAAAACTTAGTTTGTGAATACTATCCTTTTATTGGAAGGCTTGAATACTCAATGCATATTTACAAGATCATATGGATACTCCAGATGGTTGAATAACTAATCATCTAAAGACTTTTTGAAATGATTTCATGATACCCTTTTGGGAAACAAATTTTTTGAAAGAAACCAAATATAGAAAAATTTCTATAACTTTAAGGGGATTTATTAAAAAAATCACCTAAATTTTTATAGTTCAAATAGATGCTATCATCAAAATTTTCTAAACTTTTATACTTCAAATGGAATTTGACATCAAAATTCGCCAAAATATTTATAACTTTAAATTTTTAAGCTTAGAAAAATTTTCCCATATTTATATACTTTTGAGTTAGGGGGGTCATCCTAATTTTTTTTGTCTTGCACTTAAAAAGAATGAAACAAGTAATACATTGAAAAGACTAAGGTATGATAGAGAGAGAGAGAGAGTACTTCTCTTGCGAATTTGATACCTTCTTGCCAAAGAGAGGACTCACAAGAGAGATTATAAACAAATACACACTTAAGAAAAATGGTGTAGAAAAAGAAGAAAGTGTCATTATGAAACCAACTAGGTCAATTCTTAATCAGAAGAATTTTCCCAATTATCTATGGGAAGAGGCAATATCCACTACCACTTACTTTATAAATAGGTCACCCTCAAAGTCCTTAGATGGTATGAAACCCTATGAAGCTTGGAATGGAAGAAGACGAAGCTTGGATCATTGCAAAATATTTGGATGCATTACATATGCACACACACCATCACAAATTAGAGGGAAGCTTGATCGGACGGAAGACGTATGTGTGTTCATAGGCAATGACCTAAACCAAAAGGTTATAGGCTTTATAATCCTTGTCATAAAGGATTCATAATAATTCAAGATGTGGTATTTGATTAAATAAATCTTGGTTTGAAGATGATTGCAAGATTATCAAATTGCTTCATAAATTGGTGAATGATTTTCCAACATTATCAAGCAAAAGTCCACACATACATGAAGAGTCAAGTAAATTTGAGGATTACCAAAAGACACCTAGAAGGGAGATCAAGTCTTGGAACTCTGAAGGTAAAGCAAAAGTGCAAGAATTGAGAGACATAGTAGACTCATCTCAACAAATCTTTAGAAGGTCTACGAGGGAATAGAGAAAGCCAAAAAAGGTATGGATATGATACTCCACTAGTCTCTAAGCATTCTATATACATGGCTCAAGACATGAACTTTGAACATCCCTCATCATATGACAAAGCCAAGAAGAGGCCAAAGTGAAAGCATGCCATGGAGGAAGAGATTGAAGCATTGAAGGAAGATAACACTTCGGACTTAGTTCCTAAGACATCAACAATGAAGGTCCTTGGATTCAAATGGATCTACAAGGTGAAGAAGAACTCTCATGGAACCTTAAACAGATGTACAGGAAGATTAGTAGCTAAGAGATATGCTTAGGTTCAAGGAATTGATTATAAGAAGACCTCTCCTATAGCAAAGATGCCTACAAACAGACTACTTAGTATTGTAGCTATCAAGAATTGGAAGATGTATCAAATGGATGTCAAGAATTCCTTCTTAAATGGATGGATCTCAGAGGAGGTATGGCATTCTTGAATGGATGGATCTCAGAGGAGGTATATATGGCTCAACCCCCTAGTTTTGAAGACTCATAATTTCCTAAGTATTTTTGCATCTTAAGAAGAGCTCTATGTGGGCTAAAGCAAGCTCCATGAGCTTGGAATCATAGAGTACTTACTTACCTACAAGAAAAAGGATTTGTGGTAAAAAAGGCAAATCCTTCTCTCTCAATAAAAAATCAAATGGAGAATTCATATATCTCTGTATATATGTGGATGACATTATTATGATAGGTAATGATGTGAAAACATAAGGAAGATCAAACATCAAATCAAGGAAGATTTTAGGATAAGTGATTTAGAGAAGCTCATGTACTTCCTGGATTGGAAGTCATGTACACAGAGCATGATATGTACCTTACTCACAGAAATTACATCAAAGTTATGCTCACAAAGTTCAAAATGGAAAATGCAAAGGTTGCAAGTATACCTATGGAAGTGAATTCCAAATTGAGTGGTCATGAAGGAGATCTCATAGAAGATGTGATAGGATATCAAAGAGTAGTGGGGACTCTCAATTATGCGACTCCCATAAGAGTAGATATCAATTGTCATGTGAGTTTTCTAAGTCTCTTTATGCACTCACCTAGGAAGCCACACATGGAGGTAGCCAAAAGGACACTTATGATCTCAAAGGAAGAATCAATGAAAGCCTATTCTATTCATATACCTCTGATATAGATATCAAGATCTTTTTTTATGTAGATTGGGTAGGATCAAGAGATGATAGGAGAAGAACCTCTTGTTATCTTGCATTTGCAAGTTCTATAATCATTTCTTGGTCATCAAAAAAGCAACCTATTGTTGCTTTCTCATCTATAGAATCTGATTATAGTGGATTACAAATGAAACTCAATCTTGATTAAGATACTATATGTTGATCTAGAGATGAAATCATCTACTCCCCACATATTTGGTAATAACATGAGTTCTTTGAATCTTGCCACAATCCCTATTTATTATGCAAGGACCTAACACATTGGGGTCCATCATCACTACATTAGGGAGAAGATTACAAGTAAGAATATTTAGCTTTCAATATATCAATTAAGCAGCAAAGTGAAAACATGATGACTAAATCATTGGATGGATTAAAGCAAAAACAATTGAAATTAACTATTGGACTTTAGGAGATTGCAAAGCATTCAAGACTCAAGAATATTAAGCTTCAGGGGGAGTTATTGCTACATATGGCAAGCCTAAGTGCTTGACCATATTTATAAATCACATTTGAATATGAGAAACAATGTGCATATATACACATATGATAAATCTCACTATAATTTTACCTATTGTAAAAGTTTTTTATGATGAAAAGTTGGGAATCAAAGTAGGTCTTAAGGGAGCCAAAAAAGTGCGAGCTTCATTTGAATTCAAAATTGAAATGAGTAGCTAAAAAATTATTGGAAGCTTTTTGGTAGAATCAATCAACAGCTAACTACTAGAATCAAGTAGAAAAGCTTATATATTCCTATGAAGAGATTGTGGGATACAATAGAGCTCTCACCACTTCTAGAGTTAAAATTTTACTTATCTTATAGCCAATTTAGTCCTCCAACACCTCTGAGTATTTTACTGTACATATCTATACATATACTTGAAGTCTCCATCATCTCTTTGAGCTACTCTCCATTATTGTATCTGTACTCTTCAAGTGTGCTAACGTCACAACTTCATTGAAGTGAACCTATGGTCTCGTTGTGTGATCCAATTCTTGGAACATGAAGGTAATACCCTTGTAAGCTTATGTATGAAATATCTTGATCATTGGAACTCTAAACATTGGAACTTTGTGTATATGCATTGTCTGCTTCCTAAAATGTAAGGATCATATCTATGAGTTCTTAAGTATAGTGTTCACTCTCTTGTCACTCTAAATTCATGAAATAACTTGGATTAGCTCACTTACCTTCCCATTTGAAGGTGTAAAAATAGGATGTTATCAATTCATAGCAAGTTAGGAGCACTATACATTTTTTGAGTGCTTTCTTCCATAAATGAAAGGTTTTCTTCTTTAGTTCAATATCTTGAGATAGTATATTTTTACTCAAACATTTGAGATCAATGCCGCAAAGATTCATGGTCATATTTATGGGTCACTTGCAAGCTTAGAGAGTCTACTATAGTTTCCAAGAGAAGAATACGCTAGTCTTGAATGTCTTCTAAATGGTCACAAATTTTATCTTTAGCCCTAATTTATGAGTGGGTTTTATCCTCTTTTAGGGTCTTATTTCCCCCTTCTTTCTCCTCTTTAGTTTTAGCCTTTCTCCACTTCACTCCTTCCATTATCCTCACTAACTTGTGCTAACTCTCACAACTCATCCACAAGTGACTCACAATTCACTCGAGTTCACAAACTCAAACATTTAAACTCTCAAGCACAATCTCACACTGTCATACACACTCAAACCTCGCACCTCACATCAATTACACCACCACATCCCACTATCACACATTCGCATACTCCAATCTCTTATCTTTCTCACTCTTGCTTAAGTCACTCACTTCTTGTCTTCTTTGATCTCTAGTTTTGACACACCCCTTTGTTTCCTTGCACCCATGTTTTCACTTTTTCTCCCCTATTTATTGGAATTTCCATGGTCTTTAATAACAATAATCACAGCTTCCAACAAATGAACCTTAGCATACACAGCTTAAGACTGAAAAATAGATGAATGAGAAGTAGAAAGAGAATACAAAAATTTATCAAAGTGTACAGTAAGCTAGATGCTTATCTACACTGCCTTAATATTCGATGTCAAATTACAAAGTGTGTATATGTCTAGAAAATTGAATATGTGTTGAATGTGTTGAATGTGTTAAATGTAGATACAAAATCTAGATGTGTGTTGAATGTAGTTACAAAATCTAAATGTATGCAGAATTTTGAGAACTAGATACAAGAGTTTGTTCATAAAGTGCCTAAGAGGTATGAGGAGGGTGTGTATGTGAGATTGGAGTGAATAGAAACAATTTACAACTATTTGTATAGCAAATCCTAATTGAATAACAAGGAAAATTCCTCCTTGTGTAGCAACAAAGAAAGAATAACTAAAAATAGACTTGCTACTTATAGAATTCAGCAAGATTTGAATGATTGGCTCCAAAATCTCCTCCAAAGCTGCACTAGAACTTAGAGCACACCTCCTCCAAAAGTTAGTGACCTCAAAGAATAATTTATCCTTGAGTTTTATATTCAAGTGATGCCAAGAGTGATCCCTAAGGCCTTCTTATATAGGCCTATAAGCTAATCTACGAATTTAGTGACAAAAAGTACCTAAAAACTCAAAAAAGCTTGGCCTAACTTAGAAAGCAATCTACTTTTTGGTTCTTAAAAATTTGTTTTTTTGTAAAAAATCTCCAACAATCTCCCTATTTATCCATAAGTGGAATATGAGAACTTGATTTCCATGATGTAAAAACTGAGAGAAAGAATATAATGTAAAAAACCATTTTGGACAAAAATTAGGGTTATGATTTTCTACCATTTCTAGACCTCTGATGATTGAATATTGTATACCAAATGAAACTCTACTCACATACACTTGTTACACAAACTCTTTCCAACATCCATTTTCACGATCATCTCTCTTTCACTATCATAATCCAGCTCTCACTCTTTCTTTTGCATATACATATTCTAGCATGCACACTTCAGTATCTATCTTTTACAAACACTCACCCTAGTGCACACTCACACACTAACTCTCAAGCCCATAATCACACACTCTCACATAAACAATCCCTCATACATAAATCAGCATGTCCACATACTCACACAATCAGAAACACTCAAACAAACTAAAACATTCATACTCATCATTTACATAAAGACTCAACCAAGACTCTTCTTTTCACTTTTTGTAAAACACATTTTGAAGTAACAATTCATTCACCCCTTCAACCAATAAGAAAATTTCAACATATAGCTAACTTAAAATTCTAACAAATCCTACAACCATGCCTGCTACAGCTTCATTATATATAGCATATCCCCAAAAAAGTCATTGAGTTCCTTCATCATTGTGCTTTGTCATCTGTAATTCACCAATGGAAAAGACTAAAACTCATATAGGTCCTAGCTATGTAGACATGTTTGAGAGGACATCATGGCTTCCAAGCTTCAATGCAAAATGGGAAGGACACTGTAGCTTTTGTTGCTACTCATGGTAATTCATTCCATACATAATCATTCAGATTAATTTCATCAGTTATGTATCATTCTTTAATTGCTATAGAATTTCTATTAGCAAGGAAGGCATTAAACCATACAACAACAAAACTCCCACACAGATAAACTTGAGAACAACAAAAAAATCACAAAGTGTAAAGCAAACCTTTTCATTTAAGTGAGTCCCAAATATGTATAGTGGTTGTAACATTGCAATGCTTGTTACAGTAGTAGTAATTTCACCAAATCAACATAAACATAAGGTTTGGTATTACCTCTCAACTTTTATAACTTGGGTTTTAATGTTGCAATGATGCCCATAATAGTGTCACATCATGACCCTATCACATCATGGAGGTATATGCCACATTTCATATCATGGTGTTATAGCCACATTAGGTAGGAGAGAAGAGGTAGTAAGCATTAGAACTCATTTAAGAACAGTCAACGAATGAGGCTCGTGCAAGGAGCTTGATGGCTCGGTGTTTTGACAATAAGCATCTTCTCTGTGTTTGAGGTCGAACTATGATCCGTGAGCAACCACGGCAAAAGAAGAGTAGAAGGACAATTGTAGCATTGGTATCAGAGCTTCAGGGGACGTTGCAACGCGAACTCTGCTTCAAAGGGCTTGAACTCATGACCATCACCTCCAAGGCACTTAAGCTATCCAACATGCCATAGAATTGGCACCCATGAGTTTTCCCCCATGATCTATGGAAGGATGAGAAATGGACCTCCTTCTCCCTCTCCCTCAAGGCTTGTTGGGTAGTTGCCCAAATGGTTGGAAGTAGTGGTCATTGTAGAACATCAAGTTTAGGAGCATTGTGATTGCTCTTTCCTAATATGGTTGGAGTACTCAACCATAAAAGCCATTGGAAGTGCTTCTAAAGAAGATGCTAGAGAGGAAAGAGGTGGGAGAAGCATCTCAATTCTCTATTAAAAAGGGGGATATTTATACTATATCAGAGCTATGTGGAGATGAACTACCTATGTGCAAGTATATCTATTTAAATTTTGAAAAGGTCCAACTCTTGGAGAAGGGCAAGAAAGGGTTCGAGAGCGAGGTCCTTTGAGGAAAACCCTGTGTATTGGGAGCATGGAGTATATACTCTCATCTAGAGTCATTAAGTCCCTCAAAATTGAAAGAAAGTATAAATTGTAGGTATCTCTAAAGTAGTCATGTTCATTATTTTTACATAGATTTCAGGTGCTATTTTTGATAAGTAGTCATTTTGGGAAAGGGAAATGAAGCGGGACTTTTCGTAAATTTACTAGAAAAAATCATGCACACATATAATATGGTGTATGAACTTCCATATACAATCAAGAAATTCAAAGATAGGCTCAGTATGATGGGAGTTTGAAGCTCCACAAAACCCCCTTCCATCATTGTTTGAGAAAACATTTCAGCACATGAATTTAAGAAATTATCATTTTGGAAGAGGGAAAAAGGGGTGTATTAAGTATGGATGGATGGGAAAAAGATATACTAAGAGTATTTCCTATGGAATTCATAATGGAATCATTTGATTCATTAAAATGATAAGTTAAGAAGGAATTTTACTTCCTCAAAAATCCGTTTCCTGCACTTTTTGGAAAAAAATTTCAGATGCTAAATTTTGCCAAACTCCACTTGTGGGAGTAAGAAAAGAGACCATCAAAGAGGCTTCCCATGGATTAGTGCATACATACAAAATGCATGATGTATGTATTACCATGGAGAATGAGAAAATCCAAGGAAAATCCACATTAGGAGTGGATAAGAAGCTTGCTAAAATCTCCCATTGAACTTTTTGCATGAAAGTAAAAATCTTGATTTAGGCCTCTTTTGAGAAAAAAATTAGCATGCATGAAGGGAGGATGTTGAAAGGTGAAAATAGGCCCAAGCATCTTCATATACTACTCTATGAGATTATGGAGAGAATTCTAGGACTTTCTTGATGAATGAATGCTTTTGGACACTACACGTGCTATGGCTTGTTTTGAAGAGCACAAAATCTATTTTCAGTTTATGAAAAGAAAATTTTGAAATTATGTACTTTTACAGGTCTATGAAGGTCTGTAAAGTCTGAACAGTTTTCAACAACTACCTTCTGGAAGTCATATCTTACAAATCGAGAAGGCGATTGAAGTCTAAAGAAAGATTATACATGCATTTTTTGGTACGTGAATAGGAAGTTGTAGAGGTTTGGAGGTTCATTGAAAAGGATTGGATGCATGCAATTCCGATATCAAACCACTCAGGGGTGTATGGTTTATATTTTCAGATATTTTATTTTATGTTATGGCATGTTCTCTATGTACATGCATAGATTGGAATGCATACATCAAATTTGATCATTGTTTTAATTGTACAAGTATGGATCAACGTGCTAGGATTACACTTTTTAATTGTTTGCAAGAAAGATGATTGCAGGAACTACATTGTTATGCAACAAAGAGAATGTTGCTAGCATTTTCTTTTTATGTTTTGTAGGTTATGGAGTCCATGGATGAGTATATGACGTGCATGCCATGGGCTTGCCAACCGCTATGTTATATTGGATGGCCTATGTATCATTGAGTTTATCGTTAAAATTTTTTGGGACTCCATTTCCTTGGGGAAATGTTGTCGAAATTTTTTCCACCTCATGGCGTTATATACACACTTATCTTTAGGTAAGAATGTTATGGCATGGTAACATGCCTTCTCTGAAACATCAATAAAGTGTCAACATGCTTTTATGCATGTACTTGATGTACTTATAACCATCAAAGCATTATAGATAAGGCAACTTCATTAGAAATAGGATCCCTACACATAATCCTTATGGATTTAGACCATAGGATTGCTAAGGGGAAGGAGCTACACCTTCACCATTACCAATGTGCACAAGCAATCCTATAGGTTATAGGAAGTTGCATACAAGTGTAGGTGGTGAAGTGAAGTGTGTGGATGCAGAGAATGCAAAATGCACTACTCCTGGAGAACATGTAAGCACATGGGCACATTAAATCACATAAACATAATAGACACTTTTCATGAAGCCTTCAGATCATCACTAAGAACTGCACTTAGAAATAAGAGTCACAGCAACAGCAAGCATAGAGCAGAATAGAGCACAAGACCATACTAATTAGAAAGCCAAATATAACTCAATCTGAATACCAGTCATTAGCTAATCATACCACATCTAAGCATACTACTTATCATTCAAACACAAAACAACAATGGACACAACCTCCAAGTATTCTCACATAAGTGGCATCAACAAATAACATAAGCACCATAAGTAAATAACATGAGCAGGACTCAACCATCTACCAGCTCTAAGCCCGCTCTCACTCTCAGCTATATTCTCCTGTAGTGTGCACTATATGCTCTATATCTCATCTGTCATATGTTTCTTTCTTGAGGTCTCCCCTTTTATAGGAGAGAGGTGAGGAACCCGTTACAATAGGAAAGTCTGTTACATGGGAGTAATGAGAAGTTAATGCACTAGGCGGTTTCATTTGTCAGCCTGGCCGTCGCCAGTACCCGACTTTGTCGTGTAATGATGAATGGCTGGGTCCCACTTGGCCGCCTTGTCAGGTCTGCTTGTCTGGGTATGTCTTGGGCATGCAGTCACCCAACTCTACATGTTTTGGTGCCCAACTCTAGATTTGGACGTCTGGCGCCCGACTCCAGAATTTGGACGTCTGGCGTCCAACCCCACAATTTGGACGTCTGGCGCCCAACTCTAGTATTTGGACGACTGATGCCCAACTCCAGTATTTGGTTCCTTGGTGCCATCCTTTACTCTGTCCTTCAAAAATTTATTCTACAGGTTGCCCGCCACTAGTGTCTCTCCGTCTTGGACAGATAAGGGAGAGAAGGGAAAAAATACATAATTGAGGTGTTACCAGAGAATAAATGGAGAGATTACATTAGATAATTGCAGATAGAAAGGGAAGAAATACATCATGAGCTTCCAAAAAGAACTATGAGTTCTGTCAGTACAAAATAAAGTTCCAAGGGTTATACAATTGGTGCAAAAGTAAACTATGACACTGTGCAAAATAAAATACTAGAAAACTGGATAGCAAAAAAATAATGATCCTTGTCCATATGACAGTGAGACTAGTCATAGTGAGACTAGTTACATGCAAGCTCCTTCCCAGGCCTTTGATATTCAGCTGAACTGTTTTGCTCTTTATTTTGAGTAACTTCCTGATTGGTTTCTCTTGTATTTGGTGTTGGAGTGAGGTCCTCAGTGTCAGAAGATGTGAGCAAAGCCTTTACTGCACTAAATTTGGATTTTAGTGCATCCTTTTCTTTCTTTAGCAGTGCATTCTCAGCCAAGAGGTTGTTGTTAGTTGATCTTAATTCTTTATTTTCAGCCTTCAAGCTTTTGGTCTTTTCTTCTTCATCCTGTAGAAATGCTTCCAAGTTTTTTACCTTGTCTTCAAGTCTGCGTGCGTCCTTGCAGTGGGTAGACAATTCTGCAATCTGCATGTACATCTCCTTGTTGACTAGACTTACTCTGAGAAATTCTTCACTCAACATGTGAGTATAATGGCGTAGCCGATGCTCCAAATTCATACATACCTACCTGTCTTCCATAATTTTGTTAGAAATCTCATAAAATCTGTTTTTTGCAACATCCATTTGGCACATATCCTGTAAGTGATTGGGAACTAGGGGCCATATATCTTTCTTGTACCTCTCATTCGTGGATAGCTGCTCTGCACTAGATGCATCAAGAAATGGGTGCGGAGGTAAGTCTGTAGCCGGGTTATGGCGGGAAGTAGAGAATCGAAATGGTGGTAGAAAGGGTAGTATGTCGAACGGGGGTGGTTGAATGGAGGTTTGAAGTTGCCTATGTGGGAGGGGTGTATGACTTGGGAGAATAGGTGTCGATGCTGGTGGGAGTGGCGAAGGGGGATGAGATGGTGGCTGGGGGAGATGGGGAGTGGGGTGGTGCAGGTTATGGAGGGGAAGGTGGTGGTTTGGGACATGATGGAAATTAGAGATGAATTGGGTCTATGGGTGGATCAATGGTAATGGGAGTGATCATGGTGGAAGTGGGAGGGGGAGTGGGGGTGGAATGCGGTGCGTCTGAAGTGTGTGGGATTTGTGAAGGTGGGTGGAATTGAACAGAAGAAGAAGCTGCTTTTCTGGATGAAGTAGGTACTAGTTTGATAGGCGGAAAGGGAGTGTTGGCTGATGTGCGTACCTTTTTTGATGCTCTAGCATATCCTTGCTGGTCGATTGGAAGCGTGTCTAGGAGCTCCCTGGAATCTTTTACAATCTTTGCCTTTCGTTTCTTTCGAGGGTGCGCTGCCTGTGGATGTTTCGATGATGTAGGCCGCCACACATCTTTTGAATGGAGGGCAGCAAAGTACCTATATATATACAGCATCATGTGTCCTCCTACCACTTTGAAGGTAAGAGCTCTTTTGCCTACCTTCTGCCCATACCTTTTTTTTCGTTCTGCTAGCGTCTGAAGTAAAATTTTATGATATGGGTAGGGCTTTGCTTGAGCGAAGCAAAGAAGAGGTTCACATATCTTCACATCGGTGAAATGTAAATTATCCTTCAAGAGGAAAAATGCCTTGAATAATAGGAGCCTCTGCATCATTACCTGACTACAATTCAGAGTGGAGAAACTAGTCGTACATGCCTGCAATATATCTGGAATGGCCAAGTCTGCATAGCTGCCTGCCTTCTTAGATTCTGGAATCCCTTGGGTTCCCAACATAAGAGCGAGCTTATCTTTAGTGATTCTTCCTCCAAAAAGGGATGGGAAGGACTTGAAGAGTATCAAGACCTCCATACTACAAGTTTGAGGGTCACTAAGTGAGGGGACTTGGCATTCGAGATTGTGAGTAAACCCATATTCTTCAATTCTTCTAAAGTAAATGAATTTTGAAGCTTACCACATATGCTTAAGTCCAGTTTCAAGGTGATTTCCCCAGGAATGGAAATGAGGATCTCTGTGGTTCTCACCACATTTGCCATATTTGTTGAAGATGTAGCCGAGTCCTGGTGAATACTTGGTTGAGTATTTGCTGCTGGAGTTGTGCTTTCCTCCTGCTGATTTTCTTCTTCCAGTGATTCGGACTCTGAAGGGTTTTCCTCAGAGACCACATAAAGGGAATCACTGGAGTCTTCGTTAGAACTGGATTGGCCAGTGGCACTTTCGGTGTCGGTTTTGAATTCTGAAAACGTTTCTTCTATCTCTACAGAAGAAGAAGCCATATTCAAGATAGAGACTCAAATATTTTTGTATGATCGAACAAATCCAGGTAGAGACTCAAATATTTATGTATGATCGAACAGAATCAGCTTGTCCCGAGAGGTTGCTCAACTTCCAGAGATTCGTGCAAATTGTCAAGGTTGATCGGCTGAGTGACCTAGAGCCAGGGAAATGCTAAAGAATAACTTCAGATTATAACTTCAGATTATGGAGTTGGACAGAGATGCTGATTGGAATTGGAGGGAATTGCTCCAGGAAGCAGTCGATGATGCTGGCTAATTGTATCAAGGAATGGCCTACTTGTCCTTGTTGAGGGAATCTGCATAGCTTGAAGATTGTTCCGTTGGTAGGTATAAATCCTATATCGTTGAGACAGAGATTGCAGAGTTGATGCAGTTCGCTGATGCAGATTACTAAGGGGTTGGAGAGAGCAATTCGGACCGTCTATGTTCTTCAATTGGTAGCGCTGCTGGCGTGCATGCACGGCAGGGATTGCAAACGTTATGTGATGGCGACATTTTGGCGCACAGCCACTTCGTTGGATAGGTTGATCTTGTACGAGGGTTTATAAGGTGAGGGTTGTTATAAGGTGGGAGCAGGGTAAGGTTGACTGGACTCGTTGCCAGAATTAGAGGGAGCAGGGTAAGGTTGGCTGGACTCGTTGCTAGAATTAGAGGTAAATAGAAATTGATGGGTACCCACGAAGCTGCCTTTGAACGAGAGAGTGAGGCCAGGTTGCCGAGCTTAGAGAGAGTCTATGGAGGGTGTGGAGGGTGGGAGGTCGCTGATTTAAGATTAGTTCACCTTATCCAAGCAAATTTGGAGGAGGGTCGCCAGTCTTGGGAGGAATGGTAAATTTGGTGGAGGGTCGCCCAAATTTGGGAGGAGTGGTTGCCTTATGCAAATTGGAGGAGGGTCGCCAATTATTTTTTTTTTTGGAGGAATGGTAAATTTGGTGGAGGGTTGCCCAAATCTGAGGAGATGTCGCCATAAGTGGTACTAGTAGGTTGGAGAAGGGTCGCCCTTGGTGGGGTGGGATGAGTTGTCGCCCTATGTGGTACTAGTAGGTTGGAGGAGGATCGCCCTTGGTGGGGTGGGATGAGGTGTCGCCCTATGTGGAGGAGGGAAGGATTATGAGGAGAGTAGAGATAGAGGAGGGTCGCCCCAGGTATGGAAATGTGATCGTTTTAGGTAGAGATTAGAGGTGGGAGGAGTGTCACCCTAGGTGGGAGGAGGGGTTGCCCTAGGTCAATATTGTAGAGGTGGAAGGGGGATGTATCGCCTTAGAATGAGGAAGAAGGAGGGAAGTGGGAGATGTATTTTATTGAAGATGATGAGAGGGTGAAAAAATGGAAGGTATGCCCTTGGGGATGAGTGCTGAGTATAGGTAGAGAAGTCATTCATGGAGGTGGTCGGAGTTAATGGAGGGAAAGGTTAGAGTGATGGATGTAAAGAGATAGTAATAGATGTGGTGTTCTTACTATTGATAATGAGAGGCCAATTCTGAATATTCATGGAGTGGGAGGTGGAAAAGTTACTTGGATGAGGGGGTGGAAGGGTTGAGCATTAAAGGCAAGGCGAGGGAGTCGGTGAAGTTGGAGAGATGGGGTAGCCAATGCTTGAAGCGAGGCAAGAGTGGTCGCCATTGAGATTCTTAAGGAGGCTAGAATGAGAAGGAGATGAGGTGTTTCAACTAAACCCAAAAGTGGGAATGTGGTACAAGTGAGTTGAAGGGAGAAGTAGGTCGGGTCGCCATAAAATGGCCATGAGGAGGGGAGGTCGCCCAATTGGCCTAGGTGGAATTTGAGAGGTCGCCCATGTTGGCCATGGAAGCATGAAGGGGAGGAGGCTCGCCCAAGTGGTTGAGTGGGAGGTTGGAAAGGAGGAGGGTCGCCCAAAGAATGGTCATGAGAAGGTGATTGGGACTAGGCTCGCCCAAGTGGTTGAGTGGGAGGTTGAAAAGGAGGAGGGTGGCCCAAGGGATGGTCATGAGAAGGTGATTGGGAGGAGGCTCGCCCAAGTGGTTGATGGGAGGTTGAAAAGGAGGAGGGTCGCCCAAGGGATGGTCATGAGAAGGTGATTGGGAGGAGGCTCGCCCAAGTGGTTGATGGGAGGTTGAAAAGGAGGAGGGTCGCCCAAGGGATGGTCATGAGAAGGTGATTAGGAGGAGGCTCGCCCAAGTGGTTGATGGGAGGTTGAAAAGGAGGAGGGTCGCCCAAAGAATGGTCATGAGAAGGTGATTGGGAGGAGGCTCTCCCAAGTGGTTGATGGGAGGTTGAAAAGGAGGAGGGTCGCCCAAGGGATGGTCATGAGAAGATGATTGGGAGGAGGCTCGCCCAAGTGGTTGATGGGAGGATGAAAAGGAGGAGGGTCGCCCAAGGGATGGTCATGAGAAGGTGATTGGGAGGAGGCTCGCCCAAGTGGTTGATGGGAGGTTGAAAAGGAGGAGGGTCGCCCAAAGAATGGTCATGAGAGGGGGGTCACCCAGGTAAGTGATCCGAGAATCCACTGCCATTCTTGACTTAGAGAGGGGCATCAGAAGGAAAAGGCAAGAGGATATGTGTGATAAGAGATAGAAGAAGTTTGAAGCAGAAGCCTATGAGAGGAAAATGATAGTCGATAAATGAGTTATGTGAAAAAGATCGATGAGAAAATCCAATATCCTAATAAGGGAATGACATAAACTAAAGGGAACAACATAAAGGTATATACATTATATACAAGGGCAAATTTTCTTCTTCCTATCTTTCCACATAGGGTTTTAGCTTAGATTCATTGACTAAGGGAAGTATTGTGCCCGTCAAGGTGGAGATCTGTACTGCCCCTTTTGGAAGTATACGTATGACCCTAAAAGGTCCGTTCCATCTTGGCATCAACTTCTTCTTAGCCTTCTTCTCAAATAGTCGTGGATGGTACAGCAAAACTAATCTCCCTTCCTTAATTTTTGATTTCCAGAGGTTTGTAACATGATCCTGTTTTCTTTTTTCCTGTACTGTCACTAGAGTATCATTGCCTATCTTTCTCTTTTCTTCAAGAAGTTGTAGCCTCACAATGTTGGCAGAGAGAGCGCTAGTGGATCCAAGAATTCGATTGGTTCCCACGCGGTTGGAGCCATGCAAGAACTCAAAAGGAGCAATGGCTTGTATTCCATACACTAACTCAAATGGAGTAAGTCCTGTTGTGGCTTTGAAAGAAGTTCTATAGGCCCACAAGGTTCCAAGATATGCTTGGCCTCAGGTATTAGGAAACTGTAAGCATGTTTTTCTTAGTAAGAGCATGAGGACCTTATTTGTGCTCTCTGTCTGCCCATTTGCCCTTGGGTAGTATGCACAGGACTTCTTATGGAATATTTGATACTTTTCAAAAATCAAAGTCAGCACCTTGTTGACAAAATGCGATCCTTGATCTGTTGTGACCTCTATTGGGCATCCATATCTACAAAAGATGTAATTATACAAGAAGTTGGCTACCGTTTCAGCAGTGCACTCCTTACTGGCTATGACTTCAGCCCACTTAGTGGCATAATCCGTTGCTACTAAAAGATACTTTGCACCTGAACCTTGTGCTACTGGGAAAATAGGGCCAACAAAGTCTATTCCCCAATGCTCAAAGGATTGCCAAGCTACAGAGATATTAAGAGCTTGGTTCCTTTCTCGTGTTGGTTTGGGCGCACATCGTTGACAAACATCACATGCCTTGGCAAATTTAGTGGCATCTCTGAAGAGATATGGCCACCATAGGCCACTTTGGAGTATCCTTAGTGCAGTGATATGTCCAGGAAAATGACCACTAGACTTTCCCTCATGTGCCAATTGAAGAACAGTTTCTGTTTCATGTGGTTGAAGACACCTTCTGTACATCCCATCAGGACCAACCTTATAGAGGGTATCTTTTGCCATCATGAAATTCTTACTTTTTAGGAGGAGTCTACGCCTTTCCAATGGAGTAGACCCAGTACGAAATCGACCTTTTCCTAGAAGGAGAGTTAAATCATCATACCATGTAGGTGCTATATTTACCTTGTAGATTTGGCTGTCTGGGAAATCATCTTCTACTCCCTTTGTTGCTTGCCTTGGATGCCTGATGAGAGAGAAGTGGTTTGCAATGACATGTTGCCTACCGTTTCTCTGTACAATTTCAAAGTCGAATTCTTGGAAGAGAAGCAACCATCTCCATACTCTTCCTGCAACTTGTGGCTTATTCAACAAATATTTCAAAGCTTGATGATCCGTAATCACTGTAAATGTAGTGCCTAATAAATAGTGCCTGAATTTCTTGAGGGCAAATACAATTGTTGGGCTTTTATGAAGCTGCAAAGAAGGTGTTTTTCCACCACTAAATCGCTTAGATGTCTATTTTTGAGGAATCTTTACTTGCCCTAGGCTCGCAGACATGCGCCAATACCCTTGTTTTCGATCTCCTATTACCAACTTCTTTAGCATCCGAGATCTCTATTCCTTCCCCTTCAACTATCCGCAACCACATACACATTCACCACTTCACATATGTACACACCAACATGCCTATGCACTTTCATGCACTCTTCTTCTTCCACACACCTCGCAATCCTAAACACCCCTCACACTCGCTCTCTTTCCCTCGGCCACTTTCTTACTCAACCCTCCTTCCCCTTCTCTTACTTCCTTATGTGTCCCCTTGCGCTCAGCCTACTTCTCCTTTAGCCTTTCAACTCCTCTTCCTCTTACCTCTATTCCTATCCTTTCCTGTATCTGCCCTCAACCCCTTCCTCTCCGTATGATCAAGGCACTTTCAAGGTTGCCCTCTCATTTCTTTTACTCTATGGTTAGAACATACACACCCAAAACCCATAAGGAGGTTCACATGTGAACAAGGTTATGCATTCTTGAGAAGTATATACCAAAACTGTATGTTGTAACTCAAATCCGTCATCAAATGGAAACTCAGCTTTAAGCTCGTGATAATCAACCACAGCTCCTCGTCGTGGATCAAATACATTGCACATATAATGCTTCCAATACTTATGACATTCTTACCCACTTTATTGGGGCAAGATGGCGAAGTCCAAATTAAAACGAATACCTGCTCACACGCATGTCACATAGTACATACATATCATGCAATTGTCAATGCAAAGAGTTCTCCAAACTAAGTACAAATAAATCTCGAATATGGACATTGTGCACTTGGTAGAACGTTGTCACGAATCAATTATTTCTTGTCAATACATCAAAACTTTACAGTCGTGTATAAGGATTGATGCTGACATTAAGCTAAGTATGGATATTCCAAAATCATCAAGCTTGCAAGGAAAACGCATGCATCACATACGTGCTGAGGAAGTAATTTATATATGAAACATGCATATTGCCACAAACAACGAAAGTCATTCTAAAAGCTGGTTTAATCACAAAGGACAATGGTGCAGAAACATTATATATCAATTCATGAGTTTGTTAAATCACAAAGCGTTAGTTCTGTTAGATCCCCAAACTTTTGACCGATATTTTATCTGTTGTAGGCTTCGGTAAGCATGTTTTTCACAGGTCAAATTTACTGCCTTCGCATGAAAATCTCAAGGAATGTAATGATCTTTAAAAGCCTTAGAATACCTGGGCAAGCTTTCCCTCACGATTGGCCACATTAGAATGTTGCACACAAAAGCGTTAAATGTCCTCTAGCTTGCTGACCATAACTTTGTGATGTTCTTTGTTCTGCAGAAAACATCTTCAAGCAGCACTGTACTGGCCTTGACACTACATATTAGAACATAAGTTTTGGAGGTGCCAGCTCTTCAGTGTTCGTTTTTTGGAGGGAGTGACATGCTGCAGCACATTGCACGATCCTTTCTTTTTTGGCTCAACCTCGATATCGTTGAACTAGCACATTCTGGTCTTTTTGTATTGTCATAGTTTTCAACTCATGCCTTTACACAAAACAGGCATGTCGAATCCTCTATCTATCACCTTGTGTAGGCATTGAACGCAAGTCCTATTGTCTTCATTCCCTCCGTAGGATTCAGCCATCAAATTCTCATATTTCCTTGTGCCAATGCGTATAAATGTCCAGTCTAAATCAGGTAGTTCCTGAGAACATGCTCTCATCCACTATGTACATCTACTCCCCTTCCACTTCAAATATCCCCCTCCGGATCTATGAGAACTTCAATTCAGTTCATTCCATGAAGCTCGGCCATTCGCAACCTCGATTCATCAACACCTGTAAACACCTTGTTCATACAGTACTCCACTATAGCTCCATTCTTTCTTTGACTTCATGTCTATGTTGTCAGATAATAAGACCAAAGCAGCCCCCGAAACCCCTTCTGTCCATGCTCACATGCATAGATACAAAAAAGCCTGATAGAAATCCCCCGCCCTCGACATGCAAGCCCCTACATGACTTCTTCATCCTCATGCAACTTCTCCATCCTCATGCATTAGTGCAGCTCTCATCATCATCAGCAACGCTGCACTTTTCTTTGTTTATCATTTCGTTCTGCAACCAAGAAGATTGCTCATCTATGCATGGGTACTTTATGCAGCACTGCGAATGGTGAAAAGAAATGAGCATCCGCATTGGAGCTTAAATCCATGTTCGATAATGTTGGGTATCAAAAACTCTGCCAAGCATTCTCCTCCGTTCCCTCCGTGATAGCTCTTCCTTAAAGAAAACCCTCTTTTTAACTCGGACGGCCTTCTTTTTTCCTCCTTCGACACCTGTGCAAGAAAAACAAAAAGAACTCCCTTTGATAGCGATAGAACAATGCTCCCCTTCGTTTTCTTACTCTTCTTCCCCCAAGCCCTCGAAAGAAACTCCTCCCCTTTCTTGAATCAAATGTGTCAGCTACTTCTCTGCCCTCTACACACAACTACCGAAACCCGAATGTGCTTTCCCACATGCCTCCTACTGCTCTTCATCTTTTTCCCCCTTTGCTTCCTTGCGTCCACCTCCTGCATAGAGCAAAACTACAAGAGAACGATCGGCCAAAGCAACAGCAGCCCCCCTTCGACTTGCGACCTGCATAAAACCACCAACCACATCAAACAATTTTCATTCCCCCCTGTTGATGTTCCTCAGACGACCCTCTCCCCGAGCTTCAGTCGGTCTCTGCCTTCTTCACCTTCTTCGACACTACCTACCCCCCTCCAATGATCTACGCAGGGCGTAGACACATCATCCCCCCACACTCTCCTATATTCGGGTACAGAGCCAAAAAATGAAAGAAAAAGCAGGGGAGAGCCAGTCGAGACATCCGACATCCCACTCTCCCACACCCTCTGACAGTCCCACGATGGTGGCCGACCCCCCATGGAGATTAATGGAGCATGTCCTCTCCGGATCTGACATATGTCAGGGCAACCACCGCCATCAAAAACTTATCCTCCTAAAATTATGGCCCATAAAAAAATGAAAATTGCTCGAAGCCTTGCCCATATCTCTAGATGCACTTCCGATCCAGCAGCCAAAGCTCTTCTCTCTTCTTTTTCCTTGGCACAAGCTCTGAAAGGTGAATGAGAAACTAAAGTACCAACCGATGCCCCCCCCCCAAAACATCCAAAAACCTCTTGCAAATCTGAGTCTCATGTCTCAGGTTGTATCCTCATAGGTCCTAGCGTCAAGAACTACTGCAACTTTCTCTTCCAAATACCTGCAATCAATCTTTTTCCGTGCAAAATACCTACAGCCATATATATGATTTACAAAATGGAAACAAAAAATCAACCATTTGTATGGCTAACATACTCCCCCCTTCTACTTTCGAAGTCGTCCTTGACGAGCGATGTGTTCCACTTCCATGTTCCTGCAAAACATTCAAGTTATGTGCATAAAAAATTGCGATCCAATTAACCTTACCTTTCCAAGCTGTTTGAGTCATCTGCATACTGCAAGAAATCTGCTACTCAACAAAAATATTAGTAATACCAAAAAACATCAACCAAAAAGCATGTCAACACAACACAGCAATGATCATGCAGACCAGAATAACGTGTCAATGCACACTTGGTTCTACTGTGATTTCCCATTTTATCATGCTCTCGAGTCTCGACCTCTCCAGTTTTTGTATTTGACTTCCCCCTGATTGATATCGTTTCTTTCTAAGCTTTTATATCTCTCTCGTGTTTACCATTCCCTTTTCACCTAAACTTTCTTCTCTCATTTTCCTTTTTCTTTGCTCTCTTCTTTATTCGTAAGTTGAGTCCAACTTTTCAACGTTCTAGTAGGCCATTCACTTCTCTTTGAGGATATTTTGACCATGCATGCACATCAGTAAGGACAACTCAGGTCTAACCTAAGTTTACTTGCACAAAACTTCTCGTCCTCGATGTGATTCAAGACTTCACAAGTTGTTGCACAACCTAAGGTTCGAAGTGCACAACCTTCAAGAGGCTCACAAACAAACAAGATAACTAGCACGATTAGATCTGTCAAGTCCCAGTCCTCTATAGACGTGCAGCAAACTAGATTTCAGCCAAGCCTGAGCTTTGATTTGACATGCTTCATCAGGAGTCCGCATCAACCCATATCCCCACAAGACATATATACATATTCCCATCTGAGCATCATGCTCTCTCCTCTCTTCTGTCCCCCCTCGAGAAAGGAATCTTGTTTTTTTTTTCTTTTTTTTTCCTTTATTTATTTATTTACGCACAATGCACAACACTAGCCCTATGTGAAACCGACGCCAGCGGGTGGCTTTGACCACCCGGCCAAAGTGACTCCACCCGCCTATCGGCCCACATAGGTGCATAGCCACATATAGGTCGGGCCTACAGCGAAACTAGCGTCAGCTCATGGCCTCGATCACCCGATCAAGGTTGTTCCACCCGCCTACTAGCCCACTGTAGCGCATCGACAACACACACATATACACGATTATTTCTTTCTTGCTTTTATTGGTTTTTTTTTTTCCCAACCATCCCAACACATCATGTACATACATATAACCCCCCATGTGGACATCCTGATGAAACATATCATCTCTCTGCCGCTACTCGAGCTAAAATTCAGTCACTACACCTATAGTCAACTCTTTCTCTTAAGACTTGCACATACTAACCATCTCATCAATTTGCAACCTCAGAAAGTGCCACTTCATCTCCTACGTTTGCAACACAACTCGAGTTGTCCATCCTCACATCTCAAGCTTGCAATCTTAGTGAAACAAACCGTGGTCAGACCTAAGCTATCCTTGCCAATGGCATGCTTAGTCAAACGCATACTACCAGGAATCCACTTTTTTTTTTCTCAAGTTTTTCACTCAATCTTTTTCCAATTCTTAAGCTTCTCACTCTCTAAATGAACTCTCCCCTCCACTTGTATTCGTTCTCGATATTTTCTAATGCTCTCTCTCTTTTCTTTTTCTCCATCTACTCTCATTTCTTCGACTCATATTTGACCACCTCAATCATCACCTCATCATCATTGCTTCTTCCTTTTCTCATTCCTCCCAACAGGACATTGGCTTGCAAACACTAGATAGGATCCCACCCCCTTTCGAGTTTTATCTCTCTTCATCAAAAACCACCCCTTGCCTTAACTTCTCCTCAAATCCACCCCATTCCAAACCTTCTCCAAAACCACCCCTAACAAAAGAATCATCACTTCACAAACCGCTCATATCCATGCCTTACAAACTCAATCCATCCTACTCTAGTGCTGCAATGCCAATATGCCACCGAGGACAAGACACATTCATCAACTGATTATCAATATCCTTCATCCTCTCTTTATTTGCACTCAACATTCTAACATCCGTATCACTTCACCTTCGCAAGCTTATAACTCCCTACAAATGCCCATCTTCTCCAAAATGATCGTCTTCTTCAAAACACGGGTTCATACGACACAACCACATAGTTCCCAATGTTTTCTTCTCTAAGTCGCTAACCACATCATGGACATCCTGAAATTTTTGCTCACATTCTACTACATCCTTACATCCTCTCTCTATCGTCTCATACAAAACATTCACCCGTTTTGAAAATTTATCTTTCCTTGTGACCCATTGATCCATTGTGAGCATCTCCCTCACTTATCTCTTTGTCACCTTTCCTTACACTTTCATGCTCATTATGATCGATTTCCTCAACAAAAATCCTTGAATTCCCTTTCTTTTTCTCCTTGCAATCACCTAATGTGCCCTTGCATCTTTTCCCAAAGTCTCTAGTTTCACTTTTCTTGAGGATCCTCTTCGATATTGGTGTTTTCGTGCTTTCCTTGATACTCTTTGTTGATATGGTAGTTTTTTGTCCTGTCTCAACTCCATCTTCCTTTCCTTTTTGCCCCACCTCCACTCGCTCTCCACTAACTCTCCCTCTGGTCTCTACTTCTTTCTTAGTCCTAGATCCAATAATCTCAACATGTCGGGAACCCAATCTCCCTTCTTTTCCTTTCGATGCTATTTTGCCTAATTTTGTCTTCTCCCAAGTTTGTATCCTTCTCATCAACGCTTCAACCTTTCTTTCTAATTCTTCACATTTCTCCATTTCACTCACTATTTTCTGTCTTTGAATTTTTCGATCAATTTCCCATCTCTTGATCAACTCTTGAAATCCCTCATTCTCCTTCAGTAATTGATCTATCTTTTTATTTTCCCTATCCTTTAGGTCTTCTGCTTCTTTGAACCACTCATATGTCGTTCTCTCTATCTCCTTCATTTTCTCTTCTTGTTGTTGTACCCTATTTGTTTTTTCTTGTGCCAATTCTCTCTCCAAGTGGGAAACCACATCTCTTAGCTTCTCCATGTCATGTTCTAATTGTTGGACTTTGCATTGCAACCCAATAACTTCTAGGGACTTACATTCAACTGCATCAACAACTTTAGACATTATGATCGCATTATTCTTGTATCCATCTTTCTCCATTGCAAGTATGGGTTCTTGCTTCTTGGGCCTCTCATCTCCACATGGTCTTCCTTCGCATCTACTTGTTTGAGCTTGAGGGACCACTCCTACCTCTGGAACACCTTGGTTAACCATAATCTTTCTTCGTGGCTTTGGTTGCACATTAAGTCTACACTCATTAGAAACTTCAACTTTCCTCAAGTTTGGGCTAAGACAAGGGCTCTTGGATATATCTCCTCTATGGGATTCTCTCACCCTTGTAATGTACTCATTCATTTTCTGTTCCCTTATCCCATCATTTCTGGTCCTTGGATTGTCACTCCTCGATCCCCATACACTTAAGCATTCTCTAGCCATATGTCCTCTTTGATTGCAACTCCAACAAACTAATCCTCTTGGGTCAAATTGCACTCGTTTTGCATGCGCTCGTGGATTCCAATTCATTGTTCTTTTCAATGTCCCATTTTCTTGAAGATCTTGGAGTATCTTTCCATTCCAAGAATGTGCACCACACATGCTCTCTCTTCTCCATTCATCACCTTGTTGTCGTGTCTCCGACTCTTGAAGACACTCTAATGCTCTCACATTCATTGGGAAACAAGTGGGTTCAATTCTTGCAAACATATCAGCTTTTAGTCTGTCTAAGAGCTCAACTTCCTTCTTCTCATTGATGTCAACAAACATAGTGCTCTCTTGGCTTTCTTCTATGCTTCTTGAATGCGAACTCAATCCATCTCTATACAATCGAAGCACACTTTGGACCTCTTCCCAGATCCTCGCTTCATGCTTTGCCTCTTCCAGACTAGCCGATCTCTTCAATCTAATATATTGTTCAACTTTCTCATTATGTAAACCTACCAAGAACCTCCTTTTCAAGGTCTCTTTATCAGGTGCACTATTTCCTAACTTTCTCGCAATGGTTTCAAGGCGATCAATATATTTATCGATGCTCTCATTGGCCCCTTGTCGTAAGTGGTCCAATTGCTCTGCTAGTTTCTCTTCAAAACCCAAACCTCTAAACTTCCTCAAGAAATTAGTTTTCAGGTCATCGTAAGTCATTCTGTCTTGCACACCCAAGTTTGCATATCATTCACTAGCATTACCTCTCAAAGTCGCAGGGAAGATATGCAATTTTCTACCCTCATCCACTACCTCATGTGCACCACATATTAGCTCAAATAATTGAATGTGGGCATCGGGATCTTCATCGGAGGAGCCTAGAAAGCGTGGAAAGTCACCAAAAGGACTTGCGTGTCTCTGAGCCATCTCTTTAACAAGAACCAAGGCAATTGTGGGACCGAATGGCTATGCCACACGAGCAGGGCACCAAGCGAACCAGTAGCAATCTCTATGAGATGTGCTAAGCCAAGTCCCACTGGGCGTGCCAAATGTTGGGCTTTTATGAAGCCGCAAAGAAGGTGTTTTTCCACCACTAAATCGCTTAGATGTCTATTTTTGAGGAATCTTTACTTGCCCTAGGACGACAGACATGCGCCAATACCCTCGTTTTCGATCTCCTATTACCAACTTCTTTAGCATCCGAGATCTCTATTCCTTCCCCTTCAACTACCCGCAACCACACACATTCACCACTTCACATATGTACACACCAACATGCCTATGCACTTTCATGCACTCTTCTTCTTCCACACACCTCGCAACCCTAAACACCCCTCACTCGCTCTCTTTCCCTCGGCCACTTCCTCCTTCCACACCTGTGCAAGAAAAACAAAAAAGAACTCCCTCTGATAGCGATAGAACAATGCTCCCCTTCGTTTTCTTACTCTTCTTCCCCCAAGCCCTCGAAAGAAACTCCTCCCCTTTCTTGAATCGAATGTGTCAGCTACTTCTCTGCCCTCTACACACAACTACCGAAACCCAAATGTGCTTTCCCACATGCCTCCTACTGATCTTTGTCTTTTTCCCCCTTTGCTTCCTTGCGTCCACCTCCTGCATAGAGCAAAACTACAAGAGAACGATCGGCCAAAGCAACAGCAGCCCCCCCTTCGACTTGCGACCTGCATAAAACCACCAACCACATCAAACAATTTTCATTCCCCCCTGTTGATGTTCCTCAGACGACCCTCTCCCCGAGCTTCAGTCGGTCTCTGCCTTCTTCACCTTCTTCGACACCACCTACCCCCCTCCAATGATCTATGCAGGGCATAGACACATCATCTCCCCACACTCTCCTATATTCGGGTACAGAGCCAAAAAACGAAAGTAAAAGGAGGGGAGAGCCAGTCGAGGGGAGGGAGAATTAAGTTATTTCCCCTTTTTTCTTTTCCCTTCTCTCACCCACTCCGCTGACATCCGACACCCCACTCTCCCACACCCTCTGACAGTCCCACGATGGTGGCCGACCCCCCATGGAGATTAATGGAGCATGTCCTCTCCGAATCTGACATATGTCAGGGCAACCACCGCCATCAAAAACTTATCCTCCTCAAATTATGGCCCATAAAAAAATGAAAATTGCTCGAAGCCTTGCCCATATCTCTAGATGCACTTCCGATCCAATAGCCAAAGCTCTTCTCTCTTCTTTTTCCTTGGCACAAGCTCTGAAAGGTGAATGAGAAACTAAAGTACCAACCGATGCCCCCCCCCCCCCAAAAACATCCAAAAACCTCTTGCAAATCTGAGTCTCATGTCTCAGGTTGTATCCTCATAGGTCCTCGTGTCAAGAACTGCTACAACTTTCTCTTCCAAATACCTGCAATCAATCTTTTTCCGTGCAAAATACCTACAGCCATATATATGATTTACAAAATGGAAACAAAAAATCAACCATTTGTATGGCTAACAACAATAGCCAATGCTTCTCTTTCTGTGGTGCTATAGTTCTTCTCGGCTTTTGAGAGGAGCCTACTCGTGTAATGAATGGGTTGATCTCCACAGATCTCCTTTTTGACTGCTTCTGCATATTTGGGATTTAATCTATATATTTTCCCTCTAATTGGCCGAGCTTCTGCCACTAGAGGAATAGTGTGTATTCCCTGTTCTTTTGGTATTCCTGTCGAACCCTTGTAACTCCATGGAAATACATCTTTAAAATTATTCATGAATGTCATTACCTCTGCGAGAAGAAGAGGATGGTCCCACAACCAACTTGCTAGTAGAAGATTTTGCGATTTTCTTCCTCCCCTAAGTTGACTTCTTTAACTGGCTCCAAAATTGCCTCTTCCTCGTCCTTAAACAACATTTGCTTCGTGAATGTTGGACTATCATTGATGGCGATTTGCTGGGTCTTTTCTTGTGTCCATCCTACTGGAACTTCCACCAGTGGGAAAATTCTTTCTAGCAGTTCTTCTTCTCTTTGGATTGCTTCAATCCCTTTTCTTCCTTCAACTCCTTTCAACACTTTACCTCTTCCGGAATCTTTGGCTGGTTCTCCTAATACCACAGACTCCACAGTAGGTTCTTCTTCTTCTTCTTCCTTGATTGCTATTGTAAAGCATGAAACATTATTAGTTTCCTCAATCCAGTCCATTATGTCGCCTAGATCTTCATTAGATAATTCCTCTCCTATATCAACTTCTTCCTTAATGTCAAGTGATTTTGTCTTAGTTGGCTCTGTGTGAGGCTTCCAAGATGCCCATTGGGCCGCCCAGCCAATTGTAGGGGTAGTCCAAGATGGAGGATAAGCTACCCATTCAGGTGCCCAATGTGGGGGTGCTTGAGCAGAGTATGGAGCCCAAGCCCCAGCTACTTGGAGGCGGAGGCGCCCAGCTTGGACTAGAAGGTGGAGTCGCCCAACTGTTTGGAGGTGGAGGAGGTGCCCAAATAGGAGGTGGAGTCGCCCCAATTGTTTGGAGGTGGAGGTGGAGTCGTCGAATTGTTTGGAGGTGGAGCAAGCGCCCAATTTGGATTAGGAGGTGGAGATGCCCAGGGAGGTGAAGGCGCCCTTTCTTGTCCTGATATTTCTTGATTTTCCAGAACCCATGGTGGAGGAGGTGTGGCCCAAACGTTTGCTCCTTCTTGTATAGTTTATTGTTCCTCTTCTCCATTGTTATCTTCTTTGTCTTCCTTTGCAGTCTGCTCTGGATGTAGAACAACTTGAGAAGTACCTAGGGCTTCGTCTGTTCCTCCTTCCATCTGAAGTTGTCTCATTACCTTGTCTGGTCCGGCCACCCATAAGGTGTCACTACCCCAATCATGTACCACTTTACTATGGCGTAGCCATGGCCTTCCTATCAAAAGAGGAAATCCTCCCTTCACCTTTGGGAGTGTTATTACCACAAAATCCAACACAAATTTTAGCTTATGGATGATGACTTCAACCTTTTCCACTATGCCTAGTGGGCTTACCTTGCTTTGGTCTCCTAATGATACTGTAAAATGAGCATCCTTAGTTGGTTTTAGATTTAGCAATGTCATTGTGTAGTCAGGCATTAGATTAATACCAGATCCCCCATCGGCTATCACTCCTACCAAAGGAGTTCCCTTGATACTTACAGTTAGTCTAGGGCTCTTGTAATCAGTAAGAGGTGCCATCCTAGATGGTTCTGAGCTATAAGTTGAGGGTATAGGTATTGCTTGAGAAATTAGAGAAGTGATGCCTTGCCCGCCACTTAATATGGTGCCAAGGTCTAACCCATTTATGGTAGCCAGTACTTCTCCTCTGAATCCAGGACTCATGGCTAACAAGTTATATAAAGATACCTGTTGGTAGGTGCTCTGCAAGACTTGAACTTTGAGAAAGCCTTCTTGATTGTTCCTCGAAGTAGATCCATTCTGAAATTGCCTTAGGTCCTCCTTAGATACTGCATAAGCTTTGTCAATAACTTGCTCATTAGTATCTACATTTCTTCCTACTCTTCCCAGTGAGATTTTCTCCTTGTCTTGGTGGTGGTTGGCTCCCTCAGAAGGTTCATGCCCCATGGTCCTTTTTCCCTTGGCCTTTGTTGAATTTGTTGCTTCTTTGGCAGCATCTTTCAAAGCTGCCTTCTGTTTTTGTGCCCTAGTCATTACTCCGGGAAGTTCCTCAAGTTGGACTACTCGGGCACTTGGAGAGTCTACATTGCCCTCATCATTAGATATTGTGATCATATGTAGGGGGCAAGAGTTACCTGGTGTGCTTGTAGACGGCATTGACTTTGGGCAGTCCGTGTAATGATCCCTTGTTTCAGGACAATTTTTGCATGGTGGGGCATCCTCAAGAAGTGAACATTTACTTTGGAAGTGTCCATACTCCCCACATCTGTAACACATTATAGGCCTAGGTGGTCGGTTCTGACGAGGCCTACCTTCTTGCCGTTGAGGTCCTTGATTGGTGTAAAAAGTTGTTACAAGAGGTGTTGTAGTGGATGGTAAGGGTGGTTGCCCTAACAAGGAGGACTGAGCCACTCCTACCCATTGAGCTGCCGGAGGCTGTCCTGGCATCATAGTTTGATTTCCAAGACCCTTCAGAAAATAACAATCCTTGGCCTCATGGCCACCCTTTCCACAAAACTGGCATGTTAGCCTCCTTGGACATTCTTGTGATGTGTGTCCTTGAGTACTACAGAGAGAACACCATAGTCTAGTTCTTACCTCTCTTAATGTTTTGAGTTCTTCAAGCTCTTGTCGTATCTGAGCGAGACCTTCAGAGGTACCTTTGTCCTCTTCTCGATTTCTTTGAAGCTTTAAAGTCTCTAGTTCTTTCCTCAAGGCTGTCACCATGTCTTCCTCTTGGGGGAAAGTCTTTCCTGGATGTGTTCCAAAATGAACCCGTGCAGCCTCAATCCTTATGGAAGCTGCTTCAAATTCTCTCAAAGTGGCATCTGGTCTCAAAAGCTCTCTCAGCTTCTGCTGTGTAGATTTCGGCAAGGCCTTCTCCACCCACTTCTTAACAAGAAAATCCCCTAGTGGTTCTGGAAATCTTGCCACGAGTGACCTTGCCCGTGTCATAAGTTCTGAAAATGATTCTCCCATATGCAAGATTAGATTCTCCAGTTCATCTAACGTTCTTTCTGTAATGTTACCTAGCCAAAATGCGTCTGTGAATTCGGTCCTCAATGCTTCCCATGTTTGGAAATGGTTTTCTGCGTACTGGCTGAACCACTTGTCTGCCAATCCTTCAAGAGTTGATGGAAAGAGAGCAAGGAAGGCGTCATGTCTTTGTTGTAAGCCCCTACTCTTGCAAATTGAAAGAAATCTTCGTACATGATCTTCAGGATCTTCATTAGCACCGCCATGAAA
The DNA here is from genome assembly GCA_020310875.1 of Ceratopteris richardii. Lineage (NCBI taxonomy): Eukaryota > Viridiplantae > Streptophyta > Polypodiopsida > Polypodiales > Pteridaceae > Ceratopteris > Ceratopteris richardii. The sequence goes on from CM035434.1 coordinate 76,372,461, forward strand.
TGAAGAAAATCTAATGTTTATTCTTGACAAAAGAGTGGAAAGTTCCTCTGCCATAGCCTTATTAAGAAGAGTGTCTTGAGGTAAAGTCTTTTGAGTTTTAGCTTTGTCGTCTAACCCTTCTATTCTAGAGACTAGGCTTGAGACAGATAGACTTCTTATGGGTGTTAGGTAAGGATCTGGCCTTCTTCTGTGGTAACTCTTGATTGGAGTCTTCTTAGGGCTTAATTGCTTCTCTTTGCTAGCTCTGGTATGGGTCATGGACCATCTTTGGAAGTACTTCTGATGGAGGAAGTCGCCCAATGAAGAGGTCGCCCGGAGGATTCTTCGCCCAAGAAGAGGTTGATCAGTGGGGGAGGAGGAGTAGGCGCCCAAGAAGCCAAGAAGGAGGATGAGTAGTCGCCCAAGAAGTTAGGAAGGGAGAGGAGTCGTTGCCCAAGCCAAAAAGCCAAGAGAGGATGAGGAGGAGTAGGTGCCCAAGAAGCCGAGGAGGAGGAGGAGGAGGGTCGCCTAGGAAGCCAAAAGAAGAGGAGTCGCCCAAGACTCCAAAGGAGGAGTAGTCGCCCAAGAAATTAAGGAGGAGGATGAGGAGGAGTAGTCGCCCAAGAAGTTAGGAAGGGGGAGGAGGAGAGGTGGCCCTGGGCACTCAACCCTAAGTGATTTCTCAAGGAAAAGGGTACTCAATTCTAAGTGATTTCTCAAGGAAAAGGAACTCTCCAGAAGCCCTGTCCCACCATGCGTGCCAAATTTTCACCTGTAGGTGGTGAAGTGAAGTGTATGGTTGTAGGGAATGCAAAATGCACTACTCCTGGAGAACATGTAAGCACATGGGCACATTAAATCACATAAACATAATAGACACTTATCATGAAGCCTTCAGATCATCACTAAGAACTGCACTTAGAAATAAGAGTCACAGCAACAGCAAGCATAGAGCAGAATAGAGCACAAGACCATACTAACTAGAAAGCCAAATGTAACTCAATCTGAATACCAGTCATTAGCTAATCATACCACATCTAAGCATACTACTTATCATTCAAACACAAAACAACAATGGACACAACGTCCAAGTATTCTCACATAAGTGGCATCAACAAATAACATAAGCACCATAAGTAAATAACATGAGCAGGACTCAACCATCTACCAGCTCTAAGCCCGCTCTCACTCTCAGCTATATTCTTCTGTAGTGTGCACTATATGCTCTATATCTCATCTGTCATATGTTTCTCTCTTGAGGTTTCCCCTTTTATAGGAGAGAGGTGAGGAACCGGTTACAATAGGAAAGTTTGTTACATGGGAGTAATGGGAAGTTAATGCACTAGGCGGTTTCATTTGTCAGCCTGGCCGCCGCCAGTACCAGACTTTGTCGTGTAATGATGAGTGGCTGGGTCCCACTTGGCCGCCTTGTCAGGTTTGCTTGTCTGGGCATCCCTTGGGCATGCAATCGCCCAACTCTACACGTCTTGGTGCCCAACTCCAGAATTTGGACGTCTGGCGCCCAACTCCCTAATTTGGACATCTGGCGCCCAACTCCAGTATTTGGACGACTGATGTCCAACTCCAGTATTTGGTTCCTTGGTGCCATCCTTTACTCTTTCCTTCAAAAATTTATTCTACAACAAGCACCGGAGGTACCTTTATGATAATATCCAAAATAGTGAAGCTTTATTTATCTTCACAAGAGTCTCACAGTATGATTAGGAGACTATGGGGTATATTAAATGAACAAAATCCTTTTGCCAAAGGATGTTGTAGCTATCCATAGCTCCTAAAGATGCTGCACGCGAGCCCATGAGCCAAACACACACAGAGCAAGTCTCTTCCGTACTACCCGACCACGTCCGAGTCCTCATATATTTTTTATGTGAGTGTCTCATATCACACTCCTTATACTCTTCTACCTAAAAGTGGTATCCCCTACTCTGGCCATGTGGCATTATATGCCCATCTAACATAAGGGATGTTCTCACCATGATATGTGACATTTCCTTCCCCTTGAGAAGCATTTTTGTCCTCAAAAATGTACATGAAATATCCATAATGGTAAAAGAATGTGCTCCAACTCTCCTTAACCCCATGTACTCTATGTACATGGTCATCTCTGTGTGTTGCTTTTCCATATCCTTCCCCTTAAGAAGTCTCATATGAGATCATGTCAAAGGTGGAAAACCATTATGAATGATGCCTATTATCTCCCATATACACTCAACTTCCAAACTATCACTCCCATGATATATAACATAATCAAAATGACCTAAGTCCACCTGATGTATCCTCTATGGAGTAATAGTATGAAACATAAGTGTAAAGTGCCAAGCTTATAGGCTTGATTATTCCATAATGGAGATAATAAATCATATGATCCTCTAAAATATAGAGCAAAGTCCTACAACAAATGACTCCAAACCCACCTAAGACTAAATGATAGATTACCCTCATACTACCCTAGGTCTTGCTAACTTTGAGTGTAAGCATAAGTAATAGTTTAATCTAAACTACCTTGTGAACTATGCAAATCCATCATCTAGCTCATATATAATAATTTCTTAGTAGTAAAATGCAATCTCTACATTTCACCAGCCAAGAAGTCTGTGGTTTGTTATCCTTTAGCATTGGACCAAGTTCTATTGGCATATCATCTATTGGCACTAGTGCAAACTCTAAAATATTCTCTTCCCTGTAGTTTTCCAAAAAGCATTCGCTTTGAGATTCAAATAATCCCTAAGTATCCATCCTCCTAACTGATGTTTACACATCATGCTCATGATGTAACACCAACTAAGAGTTTGGTACCACAATAGGTTAGATATATCCCTATCTCCTATAAACCCTAAAGAGAAGAGTCATACTCAACTCCCAGTCTCACTAATGTCAATAACTAGATCATCTCATCTAGTCAAGGACCATCATTGGAACATCATAACTACTTCTCTCTAGAGTCTCCATGTGACACTGAATCTAACTATCATGATTAACCGATCTCCCTCTTATCTTTGATAGAAGAGTGCCACTTCTATCTAGATAACCAAAATGATAAAGTAAAACTCTCTCTATATCTCTCTCTTGAATCTCCTCTAAGGAAAAGACCTATGATAGTGGAATCTATTCCACTTTCCCTTTCCCTTTGAAAGAGATTCTATTGAATCCATTTTCTCTACTCATCCATAACTGAGAACATGTATATAAGTTCTCCATGTTTTCCTTCTAAACATCAACTAATGGAATTATCCTTCATGAAAAGCTCAAAATGAGTATGTGATACCAATGGTGATAAAATCACCTATCACATTCTCTGATGGAAGAATAAATCTTTCCTAAAAGCCCTAAGGAGATGTCAACTAATAGCTCTCCTCTGATTTAGTGAGACATGCCGCCATGAATGATGAGTCCTTTTCTTCGTGGCCATAGAAGAAGAGTGCTCAAAGGGAAGTCATTTCCACCATCCCATACCAGTGGAACTTTCTTCTAATTCACGGTGTCATATCTACACTAAACTAAATATATATTCCATATATATAGAATGGAATATGTAGGTGGATATTAAGGAATCACATATCCTAAAATCATGTCGATGGACTCAAATGAGTCCCATATCCTTGAACTAGTATAGTTTGGTTCTAACCAACAAGTGACAATGGATATCCCTCTCTATTCCAAACTAACTTGTTCCTAGGTACCAAAACTGAGTCTAAGTATCTCTCTATAGATCCCAATATACATTTATGTATTGGGTATCCCAACTACTCTTAACTAAGGGATCTATGCTCTAAATCATAGAGTGAGTGCCATGCTTGTGGCCTTCCTAACCATCACCCGAATCACATAAGCACCTGTCGATGCTCTCTCTTGAAATCCATCTGTGTGATGGCATCTAATTGGCTTCCTTAGTAGTGTAGCAGAAATGCTTCACTACTTGCTCAAGTGAGGTGTATCAGTGAAACTAATCACTCTTTGGGTATTCATCATAATACCCCATAGCCTTCTTATCATCATGTGAAACTCTTTTGAAGATAAATAAACCTTAACTACATTGGAGATTATTATAAATGCATCTCTTGTGGCTGTATGTAACTTCTCATAACCTATAGGATTTCTTGTGCACATTCCTAATGGTGAAGGTATATCTCTTTTTCCTTACCAATCCTATGGTCACTACATGCATGATGCGGAGTCCACATACATTGACATTGATAGTGGTCTACACCAAATGATTGAGAATGTTCTTGATATAGTTTGCAGCTCATATATTCATCTAGCTAGTCACAACTCTGTAGTTGATAAAGAGGTTACTCTTTCTATCCACATGTGTGTTGCTTGTCAGTTTGATAGTCTATGGTCTCGCTTTAACCTAGATGACATCCCTCGATGGGATCTTCCTCCATAGTTTGATCCAGATACTCATCTAAATCAAGTTCTTCCTTCAAATACTGATTTTTCAAAGCAAGTTCCTCTGCCAACTAATGATCCCGTTGTTTGTTTGAACAAAGATCATCTACAAAATCCAACTTTTGATCCTAATCAGAGTCCAAATAGAGATGTTCTTCAAATGAATGCTGCAAATGAAACCTCCTTCAAGCAAAAATATTGTTACCAAGTTTCTGACATGTGTGGATCCCTAACAAAGGTTGTAGGTATTGATGTACAAGATGATGCCACTCTAGTGTAATTTATGGCAAATCCAAAAAGAAATTTGCAGGCACCTGTGAAACGTCAGAAGAAGCCAAGCCATTTGCACCGAATTACAAGGCGACAGACTACTCGGTCACACCTAAATGGAGGCATTGTACCTCATATACAGGATATTTATTTTCTCTTCATATTTTGTTGTCCGAGCTTCATATTATATACCCTATACATATTTGATAGCTGAACCGTGTCATTGATTGTAACAATGTTTGGCTTTAGGTTGGATGAAGAACAAAATTCCATGCACAACTTGTCACATACAAAATACCACTCTCTCATGTAAACAATTCTTCTTTTCGTATTATATGGACAAAATGGCATTTGTCTATAAGTTAAGCACGAATTTAGAAATAATTTGAAGCTTTAATGTCATCATAAACATTACGAACGTATTTGTATGGATTTTACAATCGTTCCTCTCATTATGTCTTTTCACAATGATATGATTTGGACAGTAGTAAATAGTTTCAAAGTGAGAAAATTGATTTCACTATTTGGTTCTAATGTTCACCTTCTTACAACACCTCTTTGTAATGGTTACTATACACACATGTAATGGTTACTATCCACACGTGACATTGTCCAAATCAATTAGCTCTCATAGGATTTTGTATTTAGCCTATTTTGTAACAATATTATTAAAATATTTTCTCTTTTATGCTTCATATTATAAACCTTTGTACAATCTTCGATAGATTAATAATGTCATTGATTGTAAGTTGTAATGATGCTTGTTTTATAGGTCAGATAAAGAACAAAGTTGCATCCATGGCTTCCTCAAAAGATAATGCTTCATCCTCAACAAGTCAATGTCAGATTGCAACAGAAGTTGAGCACAAAGATGCCCAAGAAGATAAAAAACTAAATAAAGTATCAGTTTCAACTCACTCATCCTATTTCAACTCGAACATGTCCTATTTAAACTCAAACTCATCCTATTGCAACAGAAGTTGATCTAAAAGTATTAGTTTCAACTCAAACTATTCCTATACTAGTCTTGCACCACAAGGGAAGTTGAGCAGATAAAGAAGATTCCCAAGAAGATAAAAAACTAAACAAAGTTTCAGTTTCAACTCAAACTGATCCTATTTCAACTCGAACATGTCCTATTTAAACTCAAATTGATCCTATTGCAACAAAAGTTGAGCAAAAGGTATTAGTTTCAACTCAAACTATTCCTGTTCTAGTGCTTGCACCACAAGGGAATCAAGAGCCTAAACAGATACCAAGCAAGTCAAAAAAACGAAAGAGGTTTGATCATGCGATAATGGAACCTCAACTTATTGAGATAGAAAGGGGCCCCTAAAGATTCAACATGGCCTCACTAAGGAGGAGATACAAGAATTGAAACATGTTCACAAGGATTTACAGCGAGGGGCTCTAATTCCAGAAGTTGATGTGCTTATGAACACCCGAAGTAACCAAGATTTTCTTGACAATAAGCCTTTTCTACGATGGTGCCTTGAACATTTGAACGTCTGGATTTGGAGTGCCTATGATCTAGACGAGGTCAACAAATATATTGAGAGAATCTTCCTAGAGTTCAGGAAGAAATTTATGGGTGTTTGAGAGAGGGATACGTGTTAATGGAATTTTTCAATCCATTTGAAGAGACTGGCTCATTTTTGGGACAAGAATGTGGAGTTCGGGCCGAAGAATACATCAATAATTGATATTGCTGCTTACAGGTTATTTTACAACATTAGAAGATATTGTCTCACGCTACCGAGGTTGACAATTAGTGAAAGACGTAACTATGTGTCAGGAACTCTTTGTGGTGAACTTTGGAAATGGTTGATAGCCCCAAATTGTACCGAGTATGTAGCTATTATTTCTAGAGCTATTCCTCTTGATGAAGAGAGTTTAGCCAAATATAATGGAATACATCGTGAGCATAGTCGAGATCATAGACGAAAACACTAAGTATGAAGATAACAAAACATTGTGTACGGTCATTCTTATAGACTATGTTAGATACTTTGACTTTAAAAAGATTGTTAGCTATGTTGATCCAATTGTTAGCTATATCGTTCAACTATTAGCTATTTACATGTTAACTACTTTAAGTCTATGGGGGCATTCAAACTATTCCAGTGGTACATAAACGGTATTCCCTTCCAAACTCATGCTTCCACCCTCTTAACTAACACGTTCGACTGGAATTCAAATGCTAAATTACTCTGATCATTGGATTTAAAGAAAAAACCTTTACAAACATGGATTTCATATGTTTCAAGGGTGCGTATTTTTGTTCCAAGAGGGGTTGAGCTTCCACACTTTTTTTTAGAGAACAAAAAAATCGAATATTAATATAGAGGAGTTACAAACTGTGCTAGGGGCAACTTCTTCGCATAGAAATGGTTACTTAAGAAACTAGTTTATAATTATCTAGTAATCAATTCATGTACTACATAGTGGGTATTATTTAGTTGTCCATCATCACATGGGTATTACAAATTCCAGGGTATACTATTATAAACAGCCTCATAGACATCACCATTAATGGTAAACATGTCTGTACAATCGTGGACTGGTGACATGGGTATTTTAATGCATCTTACAAGATGGGAATACATATAAGCTGGTGGTCTTGTTTCTAACAACTTGGAAACATTTTCTTCTAGTCTCTCATAAAATAAACACACCACATAATATGTTCCGGAAGCTATAAGGTTATTCCAAGCATCCATTACACTCTTTGGAGTCAACTATTTACCTTGTGTGCACTTTAATAAATAGGAATCTACACCTTTGTCATTGTCCTCTTCTGCGTTGACTGCAAAGTTGTCATCCACTACCAATGCATCTGATAGATAGTTGCTATCACCTTCAAATGTAAAATTAGAAAGGGATAAGTCTTCTACTTCATCTAATTCACTGATAGGAGTCAAAGTATGGTATGTCCAATTTTGAACGTGGCTTTTGTTTATGCATCTTTTCCACTTGCCCTCGATACAATGAAAGTAATAACATGTTAGATATCTAACACCAATGCAATGTCCATCTAACCTTGAGTAGCCACGAATCCAATGCACAGATCGAACTTGAGATATCCCCTAACAATTGAAAGCCTTCTCCTTCTTCACTTCGTCAATCTGCACTTCCCAGAAGACTCATGTGACATCTCTCCTTTTTGACCGTGATAAATGTCCCCTTAGAAATTCCACAACATCTACAGCACATTTCAATGTTGCACCATCAGGTTTAAGTTGTTCATGTCCCCTTAGAAATTCCACAACATCTACAGCACATTTCAATGTTGCACCATCAGGTTTAAGTTGTTCATGGGTTAGCGCCATTTTCAGAACTCCATCTCATTTTCATGAGATGGAAGATTGCCTACACCTTGATCTTTCCCTAGCTGATGTTGGTTTATGCTTATACCTCATGAGGTTGTTCCCCTTCATTGTGTCACTCAAGCCTCTAGCCATCAGTGTATCATCTAGAGAGTCTCTAGACTATACTCCCTCTCCTGCTGTTCTATCTTTTTCACTATCACACTAAGTTTTACTAGTTATTTAGCATACACAGATTTTGTATCAAACTTTGTATCGGATTCACCAACTCTAGAAGTTTTTGGTCTCATAGGTCATTTTTTGCCTTTTGCAAACATAAATATATCATTTCATTTAATTTTATTTCCCCTCCCTCCCTCCCTCCCTCCCTCCCTCCCTCCCTCCCTCCCTCCCTCTCTCTCTCTCTCTCTCTCTCTCTCTCTCTCTCTCTCTCTCTCTCTCTCTCTCTCTCTCTCTCTCTCTCTCTCTCTCTCTCTCTCTCTCTCTCTCTCTCTCTCTCTCTCTCTCTCTCTCTCTCTCTCTCTCTCTCTCTCTCTCTCTCTCTCTCTCTCTATCTATCTATCTCTCTCTCCCTCCCCCCCCTCCTTCCTCCCCCTTCCTCCCCCTTCCTCCCTCCCCTCCCCCCCCCTCCCCCCTCCCCTTCCCCTTTTCCCTCTCTCTCTCTCTCTCTCTCTCTCTCTCTCTCTCTCTCTCTCTCTCTCTCTCTCTCTCTCTCTCTCTCTCTCTCTCTCTCTCTCTCTCTCTCTCTCTCTCTCTCTCTCTCTCTCTCTCTCTCCCCCCTCCTTCCCTCCCTCCCCTCCCTCCCTCCCTCTCTCCCTCCCCCCCCCCCCCCCCACTCCCTCCCCCCCTTGGATGATGTTATCGATCAATGTTCAATGTGGAGAGTCAATTGTTCAAAGAAAGCCAAGTTTGAGAGCCTGAAGTGATGAATAATCAAGACAATGTTCCTCAGGAATCCAAATCAAGAATCTTTGAAGCCCAAAAAGTCATTACAAATGATATGGAGTATACATATTATGAAGGTAACAAGAAGGTAAAGAACAAGGAGGAGTTAACATGTTTAATCAAGGAGGTATGCTTACTCAAGGCTCTCCATCGAAGATTTTGGAGACACCAAAACATAGCACTCAAAGCTCAAAGAACCTATTGCATGAAGAACGATCCAATCCTTCACCACCTATCAAGATTGGGGATCATGAAGAATTCGAAGTCGAGCATGTCCTAGATTCGAGAATATCCAAAGGAAGATTGGGGTACCTTGTTCATTGGAAAGGGTATGAAATCAGTGATCGTACTTGGAACCTGCAGAGAACCTTCAGAGAGCACCAATCAAGGTTCGGGAACATAAGAAAAATCCAATGAAGCCGAGACCAAAGCTCGTGACCGCTCTTCATGGAACTCGTCGCTTGAGGGGGAGATAATGTCATGGACAAAGGAGATCTTCTGAACCTCATATTCCATGTGACTTGTATCTTATGGTTGGTTCAGAATTTGGGGAAATCAATGCTTCCATTGCATCCGGAACATGCGAAAACCCTAAGATCAACTGTCTTCTTGCTTGATTCAGACATCCAGAGATGAAGTTTCAGATTGATGACATCATCAATTCATACCGCCCTTGAACCGCCTTTGGAAAACTTATATAAGGAGGGGTTCGCCACATTCATTCTCAGTCTTGTCAATGCCAAACTTGGGAGTTTTCAATGAGTCTTGACCTCAAAGTTAGTACTCTCCAAGTTCCAATTCCAGTTCTAGCCTTGTCCCTTGCCGTAGTTTTGTCTAGTCTTGTATCTTGGACATCCTCCCTTCTCCTGTTGTAATCCCGTAGTACGAGATGCTTTCGAGTTATTTCTTGTAGCTAGTTCATCTTCCTGAAGGGAGTTCTTGTAACCCAGAGATCTTTCTTCCAACCTATCAGTCCCGAGTTCTTAGACACCTTGTATCAGTTACATATTCTTGTATTATTTTCCCTACGTGTGTGTTCTTGTAATCAGAAGTGTATTTCCAAAATCTTGTCTATTGTACACAATCTAGTGCTCCCTTGACACTGTGCAGAGCACCCCTCTCTCTCTCTCTCTCTCTCTCTCTCTCTCTCTCTCTCTCTCTCTCTCTCTCTCTCTCTCTCTCTCTCTCTCTCTCTCTCTCTCTCTCTCTCACACACACACACACACACACACACATAAGCATAACATAACAAGAAAATGACTCAATTTGAATAACACAACATAGCAAGGATGAAATTGTTTCTCTATGAAGAGAGCACAAGACAAAAATAAATCGATTCTCTCTTCTCTATGTTTGTGAGAGTAGGGTACTAATTTTTCTATTAGCGCGTGAGAGAGGAGAATAGAGAGATCGTGGAGTCTCTCTCTCTCTCTCTCTCTCTCTCTCTCTCTCTCTCTCTCTCTCTCTCTCTCTCTCTCTCTCTCTCTCTCTCTCTCTCTCTCTCTCTCTCTCTCTCGATTTTATTCTCATTTCAAACTTATATAGAAAGAATCAAATTAAATTAAGGGGTTTAGAGTTAGGAAAAATGGTTCTAAACTAAGGTTTTTAACATAGACAACCTAGGGTTTCTTCTTGCATGGTTTCTTACTCATAATATATGACAAATGGTTTGAAATCATGGGTTTCCAAGGATTCAATCATCAACTTCCAAGGGGTTGAAGTATTAAGATTGGATAATCTTTTTTTGTTCGCGTAGCTGTTCCCTTGCATTCATGCCGCCATCGCCATGACGACACACAGAGATCTTCTGTATTCATACCGCCCAACCACGTCCGAGCATGTAATCATAATATGATGTGTTATTTTCCTCCCTCCTCACTCTCTCTAAATACCATAAGAAATAGAAGTGCATCCATGTGATGCCGTGTGGCAATCTCCTCACAAGAGCAAGTGCACACCATGAACTAATGTGACATTTCCTTCCCCTTGAAAGCATTTTCGTCCTCGAAAATGTAAATGAAATGTCCGTAATTGGTCGAAGAAAGTGCTCGGACTCCCCTGAATCCCATGTACTCTATGTACATGGTCATCTCTGTTTGCTGTTTCCCCGTATCCTTCCCCTTAAGAAGTCTCATATGAGATCATCTCAAAGGTGGGAAACAGTCTGAGTGGTGCCTACTATCTCCCATATACACTCAACTTCCAAATTATCACTCCCATGACATAGAACATCGTCCAAATGACATAATTCCATATGATGTATCCTCTATGGAGTAATAATATGAAAAGAAAGTGTAAAGTGCCAAACTTATAAGTTTGACCATACCATAGTGGAGATAATAAACCATAGAATCCTCTTAAGTATAGAACAAAGTCCCATAAAAAATGACTTCAAACGCATCTAGGAGTACATGATAGATTGTGCTCATACGACTCTAGGTCTTGCTAACCTTGAGTGTAATCACAAGTAGTAGTTTTGTCTAAACTACCTTGTGAACTATGCAAATCCATCATCTAGCTTATACATAAGAATTTCTTGGTAGTAAAATGAAATCTCTACATTCGACCAACCAAGAAATATGTGGTTTGTCATCCTTTACCATTGGACTAAGTTCTATTGGAAGAGCATTTATTGGCACTAGTGCAAACTCTAATATTTCTCTTCCCTGTAGTTTGCCATATGAATGCAGAAAGCATTCCCTTTCAGATTCAGATAATCCCTAAGTACCCATCCTCCTAACTGATGTTTACTCATCATACTCATGATGTAACACCAACTAAGAGTTTGGTACCGTAATAGGTTAGATATATCTCTATCTCCTAGAAAGCATAAAGAGAAGAATCATATCTCTACTCCCAGTCTCAGTAATGTCAATTACTAGATCATCTCATCAAGTCAAGGACCATCACTCGAGATAAATATAACTACTTCTCTCTAGATTCTACAAGTGTGACTCAATCTAACCATCATGATTAACTGATCTCCCTCTTGTCTTTGATAGAAGAGCGCCACTTCTATCTAGACAACCAAAATGTGAAAGTAAAACTCTCTCTGAGCAGTGGAGCCTATTCCACTTTCCCTTTCCCTTTGAAAGAGATTCTTTTGAATCCAATTACTCTACTCATCCATAATTGAGAACATGCATATAAGTTCTCCATGTTTTTCCTTCCAAAACAGTGGAGAAAGAAACTCCCATGCGAAGGAAAGTTATACTGAAAAGTAGAGTAAATGAATTCCTTCTGAAATAAAGACTAAGAGATGTTTTCAAAACACCTCTTCTATCTAAAGGAAAACATACTCTATTCCTCTTCTATGAAGAAATCATGCTTTCCATTCCTTCTTTCTCTCTCAAAGAGAAGGAGCTAAAGTGAGACCACTGAACTAAAGTGAGATCTCTCATGGATCTCTGAGCTGATTCCCACTTTCTCCTTTCCTTAAAAGAGAAACTCATGAATTAATTTAGTCCTCTCTTCCATAACTAATGCATAATCCCTCATTACATATAGTCCTATGAAGATGGAGAACAGATCTCCCCTAAATAATGAAGGTGTATGTAGTGAAGAGTGGAGAAAATAAATTCCTAATAAGGGTCAAAGCCCTCTACCAAAATGGTTAGCAATGATGTGACATGATACCGTAAACACATGTGTATCCATAGTAAAGAGCTATTTATGCAAACCATCCCTGTGTATGGATCTATACGATCCCATCAAACTCATGGAATTATCCTTCCTTAGAACATCAAAATGAGTATGTGATATCCATGGTGATAAAATCACCTATCACATTCTCTACTGGAAGAACAAATCTTCCCTAAACTATGAAGGATAACTCCCAATCTTAAGGACATGTCTACTAAGAGCTCTCCTCTGATCTAGTGAGACATGACGCCATGAATGATGAGTCCTTTTCTCCCTGGCCATAGAAGAAGAGTGCTCAAAGGGAAGTCGTTTCCACCGTCCCATACCAGTAGAACCTTCTTCCAATTCATGTTGTCATACCTACACTAAACCGAATAAGGAATATATAGGTGGATTCTAATGAATCCCATATGCTAAAATCATGTGAGTGGACTCAAGTGAGTCCCATGTCCTCGAACGAGTTAGTTTGGTTCTAGTCAATATGTGACAATGGATATCCCCTTCTGTTCCAAACCAACTTGTTCCTAAGTACCAAGACTAGGTCTAAGTACATCTGTGTAGATCCCGATATACATATATATGTATTTGGTACCCCAACTATTCCTGACTAAAGGATCTATGCTCTATACCATAGAGTTAGTGCCATGCCTGTGGCCTTCCTAACCATCACTCGAATCACATAAGCATCCGTCAATGTTATCTCATGAAACCCATCTCTGTGATCCCGTCTATTTGGTTTCCTTAGTAGTGTAGCAAAAATGCTTCACTACTTGCTCAAGTGATGTGTATAAGTGAAACTAGCCACTCTTTGGATATCCATCATGATACCCCATAGTCTCCTAATCATCATGTGAGACTTTTGTGAAGATAACTAAATCTTCACTAACTTGGAGATTATCATAAATGTATCTCCCGTGCCTCTATGCAACTTCATATAACCTATAAGATTGCTTGTGCACATTCCTAATGGTGAAGGTATAGCATCCTTCCTTTTAGCAATCCTATGGTCTAAAATCCATAAGGATTATGTGTGGGGATCCTGTTGCTACTGAAGTTGCCTTATCTATGATACTGTGATGGTACTAAGTCCATCAAATACATGCTTAGAAGCATGCCTACAGCTTATTGAAGTTTGCAGAAAGGGCATGTTACCATGCCATACATTCTTACCTAAAGGCAAGTGCGTATATAATGCCATGAGGGGGGAAAATTTTGGATAGCATTTCCCCGGAAATGGAATCCCAAAAAAATTAACCATAAGCTCAGTGGCACACAGACCACCCAATAACATAGGGCTTGACAAGCCCATGGCATGCACGCCATAAACTGATATATGGATTCCATAACCTGCAAAAACATAAGAGCAATTGTTAGCAACAATTCTCTGTGTTGCATAGCCATATAGTTTCTACAATGCGCTTTCCTGCAAAAAATCAAAAGGTGTACTTCTCGCCTAGCGAAGAAACACTATCAAAATCTTCGATAATGCAACTCAATTTGGAAAGTCCCATCTTTTGCCTCATTCATTTCATGGCCTGCCTTTCCAGCAATGTCACTGCAAGAAAGACCAAAGCTTTTTGAAACTTACATCCTCCCCTGGAATTGAGAGCAAATCTCTATTGGGTTTCTGATTTCGGTCCAAAGGCTGCCTAAACTGAAAAATGGATAAACATTTTGGGAAAATATAAACATCAGAAGAAAGAAAAATATGAAATCAGGACAAGCTGAGACTTTGAAAGCTTTGGTGGCATGACAGGAGTGAGCACTCTTTAGGAGCTCTTTTTGAATATCATTAGATGATATCTCATTAACTCTGCTTCAGCTCACCACACCAGAGATAATATCCTTCAGCACAGTACCTTGACACTTCAGCAGCTCTGACCTCAAACTGTTTTCCTGGGTCATCTGATGTGATGCATCTACTTCTTTCAGGTTTGTATAAAAGATTCTAACACAATGGGCGGGGCGCACCAGTTTTCGGATCTTCCAAGAGAACAGTTATTAGGCATCTGAAGTTTAAAAATATTAAGGGACGAAATAAATCTCTTCATTGCAACCATATTTTCTCTGTAGAAGGCCACGATCATCATTACAAAACAGGAAAACAAAGCCATACTGAACAGTTGTCTTTACAATGTTAAATATTTGCAATGAGATTCCTGAAGCAAATCTCTTACAAACTAAAATCAAAGGGTTCTACTTGATCTCTATGACCTCCGGTACTGCTTGCATCCTCGGCCGAGGGCCAAGGTGGGTGTTCAACATTGGCGATGTTGGTCCCTTAACCAAATGGAAATATTCTAAGAAGCATTTCCATAAGACAAGTGCAGTTACAAGGCAGGCCAACTCAAAATGTGCCATAAGACACAATAAAACTAAGATGGCTTTCTCTTACCTGTCCTCACATGGAAATACAAATACCTTCATATCTAAATCCGATTGGGACATGGAACCATGCCTGAAGTCCTCAGAGGAGCATTTTGGCTGTTTTAGCATTCTATCAGTTGAATGTGATCAGTCGATGAATTTCATAACAAAGAATTCAGAACACGGATCTTTCCAGATCAGCAGTCATGCATAAAGTTTGTTGAATATTTTTCCTTGCAATCGGCAGATTATTTCTAACAGGAGCAGCTAAGTGATTCTGGGTGATAGAATATCTGTCACATGTTTATAATTCAGTAGATCCCAAAGGGAATTTCCTAATTTCACCCCAACAAATAGGCTTTATATATATGCCCAGAGCATGTTTAACATCTGCAGTCCTGTGTGCTGCATATGAATGTTCTTTCTTTGGAAGAACCATTTGTCTCTCTCACAGACTCTCCCTGGCATTAGAAGATACTATTTAAAGCACTTCCCATGATTCTGCTGACATCAACCCTTGGCTGCATATGAATGTTCTTTCTTTAAGAGGTCCATGTGTTACTTACACAGACACTCACTGGCATAAAAATGTACTACAAAATGGTGCCATGATTGTTGCATAGTGCAATCGACCCTCGATAGCCTGTCCTTTGAGCTAATCTCCTTATCGGAATATATAGGATAATGAATGCTCATTAGAGAAGGTTCGAAAACCCCATTACAGTTACGATGCTTAGAAACCAAGATGTAGAACAAAACCAAAATGAAAAAGAAGGTATTGTTTAACAATACCACAACCTCCAAATGCTCTGTTAACTCACACTAAGCATGGCTTCCAAGTCAAGCCCTGATAGAAGATCCCCGATGAACTTTTAGGTAGCCCCTCATCATCTGATCTTGAGCCTTAATGGGATGCATCCTAGTGTTCAACCTTGGTAATGTTAGATGTCTAATAAGCAGTTCCCATGTAAAGTTTCAATGCTTTCTCTCCTGTTCACATGATATAGGTGTGTCTCGCTCTTTTCCATGTAGTGAACCTTATAAGCTGATATTGACATTAAGCTAAACCGAAGAATTCTCGCAACATCTTTACTACTATCAAATTTAATCCTTTCCTGATATTAAAAAATTCCTGACATATTACATTGCAGCTTAATACTGTTCGTGTGGTGTCTTCTCAACATGCGTATCATGCCCAGGTTACACTTTTAGAATGAAGTACTTGCTTGCACACATTAAGGGGTCTTCTAGACCACCCCTTAGCTAGTTCTATCAACTTGAATTTCAAAGCAATCTTACCTCATTTCCTTGCCAGAAACCTCGGCCTCTCATGGACCTGACAGCCCATGGTCTTCTATACCACCCCATTATTGCTTGCACCATAACTTGCAGTACAAAGTAATCCTAGCTCATTTCACTGCCAAGCCAATCTTAACTCACTGACTCGACAGCCCCATTCCCATTCCCGAAACAAAACCCTATAAGGCAATAATGAAAAAACTACTTCCCATTGTAAAGAATGCCCCAACCTTAAGGGGTTCCTCATCCCAAGCTCACATGTCCCCCAGGTAAGACGAATATGATTGAGGAGCCTACTGAGCATACTTTGACCAAGAAGAACCTTTTTTGAAAAGAGTCCAGCATACCACCAAGTAGATTGTGACATTCTTGTTATCCCTCTCATTATCACACTTACATGGCACTTCTAACTACAGAAGAGCAGGTAGATATGTCCTCAAGCTTCAAAGCACCAAGAATCATGTGATTTGCAGAAGGCTATATATATTAAGAATATGACACCATGGACATTGTGCTTCTTAACAATGTCAAACCCTTGAAATAACTGTCAAACAAAGTTTCTTTGTGCAACAGAAATAGAGCATGAAGCTCTCCATTAAAGGATGCATGACACAGACATTGAATCACACAACTCCAGATGCAAGTCCGTGCACAATAGAGGGTCAGAGGAAAAACGAATCCTCTGTTAACAGCAGCTATTCTTATAATAAAAATTCCCTTTGCTCCATATGACAGGCCATTATCTGGAACCTCCATTAAAAGTGGGTGTGTGAAATTTTGACATGCAATATTCTAATTGCCACTATCCTTGATTGTATGAGAATGCTCTACAGACTAGCCCAGTATCCGCAGTGTTTTCAGATCAGACAACCCATTGGAATTCTGGCATAAGGCATAATGAAACTTTAGTTTCCTATATTACAGATACTGCTTTGGAGACATAAATTTCTTCATATCTAAATCCAAATGAAGCTGAAAACGAGTCCTCCCAACTACCCTGGAAAGAAATGCTATATCAAGATCTTCAGTAATCCAACCCAGTCTGGGAACCCTGTCTTTTGCCCCATCTTGTTGCCTGACTTTCTGCAACGTCACCGCAAGAAACGACCATGTTTCTTAAGATTTATATTCTTCACTGGAATTGAGGCATATCTCTAATGGCATTGTTGACATTGGTCCAAACAGGGCCTCGACCAAGAAAATACATCACAACTTTGGAAAGATATAAACACTTTAACACCATGTGACATAACAATATGAATTCAGAACAAGCTGCGACCATGCTTCCTGTCAAATGTCTAATAAGCAATAAAATCCTGATTACTTCCCTCTCTCCTGCTTCCACGATCTAGGCATCACTTCCCATAGGATCCTTGGATTAACTTAACAACTAACAAGTTTAACTCCTTGAGGAAAGAAAACCCACACATATCATCTTTCCGCTTAATCCTGTTTGTCTGGTCTCTTTTCAACATGACTTCATAGTCGCACATAACTTCCTTTTCTGTCTACAAGGTTCACACATCTTTGGGTCAATTCTCCTCTTTGGCTGGAATCCCTGTGTCGCTTGGCCTCTGGTTATCTAATTGTTGAGCTCCAAAGAAAATAACAGCAAAATAATATGCACCCAAACGTGCCAGAAAATTCATAATAATGAGCTACATGATGATTGGTACTCTTAATGATGTATGCATATAGTAAAATTCTCATCAATCTCAACCTCTGTCTCCAGAATGACAAAACATCTTGTAGAACCAAAATTCAACCGCATTGTAGCCTATGGACAATTACAGAACAATATCACAAACTTGATTGAAAATTCCCCTCAGTGTAACATTTTTACAAGCCCCTCCTTTATGTTGTAGATATAATGCCAGCTGCAAGTCCATGCCCAATAGTGCGCCTGTGGAATAATATACATTGACCAGGCTATTGTCTGGAAACCCCGCGTTGAAGGTCGCTTCATGAAATATTGGAATGCAATATTGACTTTGTTTGGATCCTTGATCAAATGAGAATAATATACAAAGTAGTCCAGCATGAGCAGCTTGAGAAGATACACTCCATCGAACTCTCACATAAGGCATAATGAATTGATGTATCTTATAGATACTGGTTTGAAGAACATATACTTCTTCATGTCTAAGTCCAAATCAAGCATGTGTAAATAGCTGAAACCGAGAATATCATTTCAGCTCTCTCAACTTCCTACCCTTGGAATATTGTCCAGCGAGGGACTCTAAAAACATAGAATTTCAGTATACAGATAACACCAGAGCAGATATCCATCTAAACTCTTGTTATTCATCACCTGATGGCGATCGTATCTCTATGAGGTTCTCTGCTTCGGTCCAACAGCTGACTAGATTGATATATGAATCAATATTCTGGGAAAGTATAAACATCAAATAAAAGAAAAATACGAATTCAGGACAAGCTGGGACTTTGAAAACTTTGTTAGCGTGACAGGGGAATGCTTTTCAGAAGCTCCTCCAGAATATCACTTTATTTTATTTTATTTGATATCTTATTGACTCTGCTTCAGCTCACTACAGCAGAGATCATATCCTTCTGCACAGTAACTTCATACTTCAACAGCTCTGAACTTTCCTGGGTCACCTGGGGTGCTGCATCTACTTCTTCAGGTTCGTATAAAAGATTCTAACACAATGGGTGCACCAGTTTTTAGATCTTCCAAGAAAACAATTATTATGCATCTCAAGTTTAATATCAAGGGAGAAATCAAATCACTGAAATAGATCTCTTGATTGCAACCAGCTTCTTTTGGTGGACAACCACGATCATCATTACAAACTAGGAAAGAAAAACCATACAGCACAGTATCACAATCTTGAATACTTGCAATAAGATTCCTGAAAGATTCCTGAAATAAATCTCTTACTTGCAACTAAAATCAACAGGTTTTACTTCATTTCTATGACCAGAGTACTGCTTGGATCCTCGGCCAAGCTGAATAATGAATACTGGTGATGTCGGAACCCTTGACCAAATGAGAATACTGTAAGAAGTTTCCATAAGACAAGTGCAGTTATAAGGCACTCCAAATTCAAACTGTGCGATACGACATAATAAAACTATCATAGCTCTCTCTGACCTATCCTCACACGAAGGATGGAAACATCTTCATATCTAAATACGATTCCTCTCAACTCACACAGACTCTCCCTCGCATTACAAGGTACTATCAAAAGAACTTACAATGATTGCTTTGACATCAACCCTTGGCTGCATATGGATGTTCTTTCTTTGAGGGATCCATTTGTCTCTCACACAGACTCTCCCGGACAGACTGTACTGTCAGCTCTTAGGGAATCCCTGAATTTCTGGTCTAAAGCCTTAATAGGCATGCATCCTATTGTTGACCATGATGCTTGTCAAACATCAAATAAGCAGCAATACTGACCCAAAATCCTGAATCCTCCTTTTCTTGACTTTCAATCCTGCCTATCCTGCTTACACAATCTAGCTGTCACATTCTTTCCCGTCAGATGGACCTTATACACGGATATTGCATTTAACCAAGCACAGAGGATTCACTCAACATGCGTACAAGTAACAAATTTGATTTCTTCTAAACATAAGAATATCCATCCATATCCCTTGCTGCTTAATCCTGTTTGTCTAATGGCTTCTCAACATCTACAAGACCCCAAAATTAGAACCTCCTATGCTATCTGTAAAGCTCACACATCTGGGTGTTACGTCTCACTTTGGCTGGATTCCCTTTATCCAAAATACAACCTGGATCTGCCAGAACATTGATAATGATTTGCTACTAGCTGGTTAGTTCCTGATATAATATATGCATGCTATAATGTACTTCAATCTTAACCTCAGTTGTTCAACTGGCCAAATACCTTTGGTGATTTTACTTCTGATAATCTATGCACCAGATAATTTTCGTAAGTCTCTACCTCGGTTGCCCAAATGACAAACTTCTTCAACGTTGCTAGGAGCGATTTGCAATGAATCAACTCCAGTGTCTCATATTTAACGTACTGTGCAACCTCATGTATGGTCAAATACTTTCCTTCCAAGAACTCAGGTTCTCATGTATTTAAAGAGGTAGTGAATATAGCTACACTTGTTATGAATTTATGTGGATATATACGAAATAGTTGGTAGAATATGGGGATTGCATTTATAGAATGATGGTGAAAGGAGCTTTTCTTCTTGTTTGTCAAACACCTGAGTACAATGACTGAATACATCATTACTTCATGTAGACCGAACATCCAAATCCCCAGAGTCATACATATAAGGGACTACCTCATCTTTTATATGCTTCACAATAGCTGATCTTTGAAGAAAGTAGAATGTTCTAAAGCCCTGCATCAGAAGGTCCTGGAGGTATCTGTTTAACTTTCTGCTTCGGCTCATAACACTAAGATCAGAGATCATAACCCTCATTTCACAAAATTGTTTCTTTGGAGGCTGTGAATTCATCCTCTTTGTCTTTCTCCTTGTGTTATGTACATAATGAGGAAATAAGAACAATGGAAATAAGGATGAGCCATATATCCTTTTAGTTGCAATGAGCATCCCTTGTAGGATGTCCCTGAATCATATACATCATCAACAACAAGAAAAATGTGCCACATACTGCATTTACCTTCCTAATGTCCAGTATTTGCAATTCAAATCCCTGAAATAAATCACTTAACTTCAACTGAAACCAAGAAGTATGGAACCAACTATTTCAGAATGTTCAGTTTTTACAAACTGAAGCTTTAAAAGTATGAATGGATAACTATCTTGTTCAATCTGTGTCATTCCTGTTGTTTGGATCATCAAAGAATGAGGCAAATCAATATTCAAGCTGTTTGGATACTTGACTATAAGCATTCTGCTGTTAGAAGATTATCCTTATTGCTGGATGTACCTCCTATGCTTCGCAAAAGAGATGGCAGAGACACGTAGTTCCACCTGCATCATCATACACAAGAATTATTAAAATTGCTATTCGAAAATATTGATTGGACCTATTTATTTCTTCTACATGTATTTAAGACATAGAATGAAGTGCAAATATTGATTGAAGATTAAAGAGACATACACCTATTCATTTCTGTGTCCTACATGAACCTTGCAGAAGAGCATTTAGACTGTTTCAGAACTTGAAATTAGAGTTCAAAATTATAAATTAAAGACAATAATAACAACATAAATGCATTAATGAGTATAAAAACAAGAATAGCTTGCGTAAAACAAAAAGTTTGACATAGATAGTATTTATGTATTATAAAGCAAAACCAAAAATTGCAAAAGTTGAGAAATAAGAAACAAAATATAAAATAAAATTAAACAGATACTCAACGAAAAAGGGGGAGGACTAAGAGAGAGAAAAGAAATTATTTAAACACAAATCAAAAGTTAAATTACAATTAAAGATCCATATAGGTAGAGCTGAGGGGATATCTACATGGCATTGGCTTTGCAAACAGTGCCTTACAAAGTTCAAGTAAACAGTGCCTTACAACGTTCAAGTGCGAGGTGCAGTTTAGTTCAACGAGTCCAGCCTACACTAGTACAGTTCCTGAGCACTGTTGACTCGGTGAGGTTGGATAGATATCTCCTCAAACTTCAGGGGAGGAAGTATCATAATAGTCGCAGAAGCCTATGAATATTAAGAGAGAAGTTAAATCCTTAAACAAATATCTCGATTGCAACCAGCAATTTTCGTGAGAGTGCGGAATGACATACATTTTTAACACCAAGAAACATAAACCATGGACTGTATGCTTCTTATCAATGTCGAACCCTCCAACGTAACTGCTGCAACAAGTCTTTTTATTGCAACTGTAATAAAGCAGTATGGAGATAGAAATATCCAATCCACATTCAATTCTGCATATATAAGCCCAGATGCAAGTCCCTGCACAATAAAGAGTCAGCGGAATAGGTACCCTTTATTTGAGGGCAGTTATTTTTCATAATAAAAAATATATTTGATCTCCATGCCCAGGCTATTGTCTGGAACCCCCCCACTAAGGTGGCTTTATGAAATATTGCCATGAAATATTGACTTTGTTTGAATCCTTGATCAAATCAGAATAATGTACAAAGTAGCCCAGTATGAGCAGTGTAATTAGAAGATACACCCCATCGGAACTTTGACACAAGGCATAACACAACTTGAATTCACTATATTTTATAGAGACTGGTTTGGAAAACATGGATTTCTTCATATCTAACTAAAAAACAAGCATGTGATAATAGATGAAGCCCAGAATATCATCTCAGCGCTCTAAACATCCTACCATAAGATAATGCTCCGACAAGGGATTCTAAAATAATAGAATTTCAGTATAGAGATAAACCCAGAGCAGATTTCCATATAATTATTCATCACCTGATGGCAATTATTCTGTGGCCCCTAAGTCTAATGACAATAAGATGCTCCCTGTTTCACATCTTCAGACTGTCGCTTCCCACAACACAAACATGCATGGAAGCTGGAAATGAGTCTCCTAGAATCCTTGCGAAGAAACACTATCAAAATCTTCAATTATGCAACCCAATTATTCTGACTTCGGTTCAAAGGCTGCCTAGACTGAAAATGGATTTTTGGGTGTGTGTATATATATATATATATATATATATATATATATATATATATATATATATATATATATATATATATATATATATATATATATATATATATATATATATATATATATAATGTACATATAGATATATATATATATACACATATATATATGTATATATACACACACACACACACACACATATATATATATATATATATATATATATATATATATATATATATATATATATATATATATATATATATATATATATATATATATATATATATATATATACACACACACACACACACACACACACACACACACACACACACACACACACACACACACACACACACACACACACACACACACACATGCTTGTTAACTCTGCTTCAGCTCACTACATCGGAGATCATATCCTTCAGCACAGTAACTAGAGACTTCAGCAGCTCTGACCTCAAACTGTCTTCCTGGGTCATCTCATGTGATGCATCTTACTTCTTTCAGGTTTGTATAAAAGATTCTAGCACAATGGGCATGGCGTACCACTTTTGCATGTTCCAAGAAAACAATTATTATGCATCTGAGGTTTAAAAATATTAAGGGACAATAAATCTCTTGATTGCATGAATATTTGCAATGAGATTCATGAAGCAAATCTCTTACTTGCAACTAAAATCAAAGGGAATTGATCTCTATACCTTTGGACCTGATTGGATCCTCAGCCAACCTCCGTATTCAATATTTGTGATGTTTGGTCCCTTGGCCAAATGAGAATATTGTAAGAAGGATTTCTGCAAGGCAAGTGCAGTTACATGGCTTTCTCTGACCTGTCCTCACATGGAAAATAGAAACATCTTCATAGCTTAATATGATTCGGAAATTCAATCATGCCTGAAGTCCACAGAGGAGCATTTTAGCTGTTTTAGCATATCCTACCCAATAACATTCATAATAATGAGCTACATGATGATTGGTACTCCTGACTCTTGTACAGTTAGAGAACAAGATCGCAAACTTGACTGGATATTCCGCTCAGCGTAACAATGGTTACAAGCCTCTCCTTTTGTTCTAGGTATATTTCCAGATGCTAGTCCATGCCCAATAGAGCACAAGTGGAATAAGGTACCCCCTTTGTTTAAGGGCAGTTTTCTTCCATAATAAACGTTATATTTGGTCTCCATGAACAGGACTATTGTCTGGAAACCCCCCATTGAAGGTGGCTTCATGAAATATTGGCATGAAAAATTGACTTTGTTTGGACACTTGATCAAATGTGAATAATGTACAATGTAGCCCAGGATGAGCAGTGTATTCAGAAGATACATCCCATCAGAACATTGACATAAAGCATAATGAAACTTAAATTTGCTTTATCTTACAGATACTGGTTTGGAAAACATAAATTTCTTCATATCTAAATCAAAATTAAGCATGTGTAAATACCTCAAGCCCAGAATATCGTTTCAGCTCTCACAAGTTCCTACCATTAGAATATGGTCCAGCGAGGGATTCTAAAATAGTGAATTTCAGTATACAGATAATACCAGAGCAGATATCGATGTAAACACTTGTTATTCATCACCTGATGGCGATTGTTCTTTAGCCCCTACACCTAATAACAATAGATTCTCCCTCCTCTCATTCTTCAGACTGTCGTTTCCAGACCACACAAACATCCGGACAAGCTGGAAATGAGTCTACCAAAAACTCTGGGAAGAAACACTATCAAAATCTTCATTTATGCAACCGAATTCGGAAAGTCCCGTCTTTTCCTGCATCCCTTTCATTCCCCGTCTCTCCAGCAATGTCACTGCAAGAAACACAAACGTACTTTCATACATATATCCTCCACAGCAATTGGTAGCATGACAGGAGGGAGTGCTGAGACTTTCAAAGCTTTGGTAGCATAACAGGAGGGAGTGCTTTTCAGGAGATCCTCCTGAATATCATTTCATTTGATATCTTGTTAACTCTGTTTCAGCTCACTACATCAGAGATGGTATCCTTCAGCACATTAACTTGATACCTCAGCAGCTCTGAACTGTCCTCGGTCCCCGGGGGTGTTGTATCTACTTTTTTAGGTTTGTATAAGAGTTTCCAACACAATGGACTCACCAATTTTTGAAATTTCCAAGGGAACAATTATTATGCATCTGAAGTTGATAAATATTTAAATATTAGGGGATAAATAAAATCATTGAAATGAATCTCTTGATTGCAACTAGCTTCTCTTGGTAGAATGCCACTTTTATCATTACAATCTAGGAAAGAAAAACCATACAGCACAGTTGTCTTTACAATGATGAATACTTGGAAGAAGATTCCTGAAACAAATCCCTTACTTGCAAGTAAAATCAAAGGGTTCTACTTGAACTCTATGACAAGGGTACTGCTTGGATCTTCGGTCAAGGTGGGTATTGAATATTAGTGATGTTGGAACCCTTGACAAAACGAGAATATTGTAAGAAGGAAATACAAGTGCAGCTATAAGACACTCCAAATTCAAACTGTGCGATAAGACATAATACAACTAACATGGGTTTTTCTGACCTATCCTCAAAAGGAAAATGGAAACATCTTCATATCTAAATCCGATTCAGACATGCAATCATAACTGAAGTCTACAGGGGAACATTTCAGCTGTTTTAGCATCCTATCATTTGGATACGAACAGTTGGCGGATTCCATATCAAAGGGAAAATTAAGAGGACAGAACTTTCCAGATCAACAGTCTTGCATAAGTCTGTTGACTACTTTTCCTTGCAACCAGCAGACTATTATTAATAAAGGAACCGCTAATGGATTTCTGGCTGATGAAATTTCTGTCACATGTTCATAACTCAATGGATCCCAAGGGAGATTTCCTAGTTTAATCCCAACAAATAGGCTTGATATATATGCCCAGTGAATTTAATATCTGCTGTCATCTGTGCTGCACATGAATGTTCTTTCTTTGGGAGATCCATTCGTGTTTTTCACACACTCTCTCCCTCGCATTAGAAGGTACTATAAAATACACTTCTAAATTAAGAAAAAGCACTCTCCCTCGAATTAGAAGGTACTATAAAAAAATAGTATGGCCTCCAAATAAATCAAGAACTCCTTCAAGAGTTGTTGTTCAGGAACTCTGATACCCAAGACATCCCCACTTACACTTGCTGCTCTGTTGCCCCACTGTAAGCAAGAATTCCAAGTCAAGCCCTGACAGAAAATCCACCGTGATCTTTTAGACAGACTCCTGAACTGATCTTGAACTTTAATGGCCATCCATCCTATTTCTAAACCCCGATAATGTTTGAATGTCTATTAAGCAGTAATGAATACTGATCCTTCCCTTGTGAACTTTCTATGCTGTCTCTCCTGCTTACACGATAGGTGGTGCTCTCTTTCCCATGTATTAGACCTTCTAAGCTGATACTGGCATTAAGTTAACCCACAAGATTCTCCTGACATCTTTACAGTTAGCAAATTCTTACTTTCTTGATGTAAAAGAATCATCATATATCTCCTTGCAGCTTAATCCTGCTTGTCTGCTCTATTCTCAACATGTCCAAATTAAGAAATTAAATCCTTTCTTGATGTAAAGAATCATCATATATAACCTTGCAGCTTAATCTTGTTTGTCTGGTCTGTTCTCATCTTTACAATAAGCAAATTTAATCCTTTCTTGAAGTAAAAAAATCATCATATATTACCTTGCAGCTTAATCCTAATTGTCTAGTCTCTTCTCAACATGTGCATCACCCAAACGTTGCACTTTTGGAATGAAGTCCTGCTTGCACACATAGAGCGGTCTACTATACAACCAAAACCCAGAACAATCAATTTGAATATCAAAGCAATCTTACCTCATTTTTTTATCAGAAACCTCGACCTCTCTTGGACACAAAAGCCAATAGTCTTCTATACCATCCCATGGTTGCTTGCACCACGACTTGCAGTTCAAAGCAATCTAAGCTCGTTTCATTGCCAAGAACGGTGATGTCTCATGGACTCAACGGCCCCATTTGTATTCCCAAAAAAAAGACCCTTTAGAGCAAACATGATCAACCCACTTGCACAGACAAAATGCCTTGGCCTCCTTTGCCCAACGAGTACAACCATTCCCAACGTTTATGCCCAGCCACATAGCAGAGACAAAGAACCCATTCCAAACATAAATGAGTGCCCCAACATTAAGGGGAACCCAATGAGCATGCCTCAGCCCAAGCTCACATGCCCCCACGTAACACGAATATGCCTCAGGCTCCAGCCTACTTAGCATACTTTGAGCAAGAGGGACGTTTACTTGGAAAGTGCCCAGCATAGTATATACCAGCAAATAGATTGTGACATTCTTTCTACCTTTCTCACTATCTCTCTTACTGGGCACTTCTGACTACAGAAGGACTGGTAGATACCTCCTCAAGCTTCAGAGCAGCAGGGATCATGTAATTTGCAGAAGCCTATAACTATTAAGCGTATGACACCATGGGCATTGTGTTTCTGGAACCCACACTGAAGGTGAGTTTGTGAAATATTGGAATGTAATATTCACATTGCCAGTATCCTTGATCATATGAGAATTCTGTACAAAGTAGCCCAGTACGAGCAGTGCATTCAGAAGATACAACCCACTGGAATTCCGACATATGACATAATGATACTGGAATCCTGTATATCTTACAGGTACTAGTTTTGAAGAGACAAATTTCTTCGTATCTTAGTCCGAAACAAGCATCAAGGTAGGCCTGAAAACGGATCCTCCCAACTACCCTGGAGACAAATGCTATATCAAGATACCCAATTTGGGAAGCCCTGTCTTCTGCCTCATCCATCTTGTTGCTCTGCAATGTCACGCCAAGAAATATAGGAACCTTCATTGAAGGTGGGTTTGTGAAATATTGGTATGCAATATTCTCATTCCCGGTATCCTTGATCATATGAGAATTCTGTACAAAGTAGTCCAGCACGAGCAGAGAATTCAGAAGGTACGACCCACTTGAGTTCTGACATATGGCATAATGATACTTGAATCTCCTATATTTTACATGTACTGCTTTGGAAAACATAAATTCCTTCGTATCAAAATCCAAATCAAGCATCGAGGCGGGCCTAAAAAAGGGTCCTCCCAACTACCCTGGAGACAAATGCTATATCAAGATCTTCAGTTATCCAACCCAGTTTGGGAAGCCCTGTCTTCTGTCTCATCCATCTTGAGGCCTGACTCTCTGCAATGTTACAGCAAGAAACATGCATGTTTTTAAGACAAATACTTTTTCACTAGAATTGAGACATAACTCTGCTGGGATCATTGACATTGGTCCAAACACTGCCAAGACCGAGAAAATAGATCGATACACTGGAAATATAAACACTATACGACAAAAGAATATCACTTCCAGGACAAGCTGAGATTTTCAAAGCTTTGGTACATAAGACAGTCCAGGTAGGAGTGCTTTTCCCAGTTCTTCCTGAATATCACTTTAGATGATATCTTAGTAACCCTGCTTCAGCTCACATCAGAGTTACATCATTCAGAATTCTAATGTAATATTACAGCAGCTTTGATTTCAGACTGTTTTCCTGGGTCATCTGGGGATGTCTCCACCTCTTCAGGTTTGTATAAAAGATTCTAACACAATAGCCCCACCAGTTTTTAGATCGTTGAAGAGAATAATTCTTATGCATCTGAAAATCACAAATATTAAAGTACATATAAAATCACTGAAATAAATTTCTTGACTGCAACCAGCTTCTCTTGGTCAAAAGCAGTTACTATGATTGCTTTGACATCAACACTTGGCTGCATATGAATTGTTCTTTCTTTGACAGGTCCATATGTCTCTCACATAGACTCTCACTAGGGTTACAAGGTACTATGAAAAACCTTTGGCAGCATGCATTTTCAGCTAATCTCATGACTCGAACATATAAGAAAATCAATGCTATTTATACGAGGTTCAATAACACCACTACAGTCTACAGTTAGGCCATGATGCATGGAATATCTCTCCAGTAGCTCAGAAAAATACATGCAGAACAACAACAAAATAATGAAGAAGATAATAAGAAAGATAATAATTGTACCACGATGGCTAGGCATCTCCATTTTCACTTGCTGCTCTGTTGCCTCACTGTAAGCATGGACTTCAAGTCAAGCCCTGATAGATGAATCCTCTATGAGCTTTTAAGCAACACCTCGACATATGAATGTTCAACCTTAGTAGGCATGAATCCTATTGTTCCATTATGGTCACTGTCGAATGTCAAATAAGCGATAAGCAATGACCCGAAACCCTGAATCCTTACCTTCAATGTGACCTGAATATCAGTCATTACACAGATCTTCCAACACCCCTGGGAAGAAGCACTACAGAGAACTGGAGTTATTCAACCCATCTTGGATAAAGACCCATCTTTTTCATCATCTATCTTGCCACCGCTCTCTCCAGCAAAATAATTCCAAGAAACACCCATGTTCTTTTTGCATGGATAATCTACATGAGATTTAAGGCTCATCTCCATTGGACTTCTTCACATTGATCTAAAGGCTGAGTATACCAGAAAAGTAGACCCATACTTCTGGCGGAAATTAAACCACCGTTGTCGAAACAATACTGATTGAGGACACCCACATATTTTCAAAGCTTTTCCATATATTAGAACAAAGTTGCATGGACATTGAAATAAGATTACTGACAAAAAACTCTTGCTTCCACCTAAAATCACAGGGCTTTTCTTTAACTTTCACCTGTTGATCCTCATCCAAGGTGGATATTCAATATATAGATAAGTTGGAACACTTGATTGCACCACAATACTGTAACACAGATATCCTCGAAGTTGAGGGCAGGAAGTACCATGTTATTAGCAGAACCCTTCAACATAGCTGCTGCAACAAGTATTTTTATTGCAACTGAAATAAAGAAGTATGCAACTGACCATTGAAGAATGCATGATAGAAATATCCAAGCGGCATTCAATTCTGCACATATATGCCCCCATCCCCAATACAGAGTCAGTGCAATAGGTACCCCTTTATTAAAGGGCAGTCTCTTTTCATAATAAAAATTATATTTGATCTCCATGACCAGGCTATTATCTGGAAAAAAACCCCCAAAAAACTGAAGGTGGCTTTATGTTGCATTGCAATATTGACATTGTTTGGATCCTTGATCAAATCGAATACTGTACAACGTAGCCCAGTATGAACAGTGTAATTAGAAGATATACCCATCGCAACTTTGACGTAAGGCACAATGCAACTTGAATTCACTACATCTTATAGAGACTGGTTTGGGAAAACATAAATTTCTTCAAATCTAAATCCAAAACAAGCATGTGATGATAGGTGAAGCCCAGAATATCATCTCAGCTCTCTCAACATCGTACCGTAAGGTAATGCTCCAACGAAGGATTTTAAAACAATAGAAAATCAGTATCAAGATAAACCCAAAAGCGGATATCCATATAGACCCTTGTTATTCATCACCTGATGGCGATTGTTCTGTGGCCCCTAAAGCCAGATGACAATATGATGCTCCCCTCTTTCACCTCTTCAGATTGTCATTTCCCACAACACACAAACATGCATGCAAGCTGGAAATGATTTTCCAAAAACCTTGCATAGAGACACTATCAAAATCTTCAATTATGCAAAACCCAATTTGGAAAGTCCCCTCTTTTGCCTCATCCATTTCATTGCCTGTCTCTCCAGCAATGTCTCTGCAAGAAACACCAAAGCTTTTTGAAACTTATATCCTCCACTAGAATTTAGACATCTCTCTATTGAGTTTTCTGATTTCAGACCGAAGGCTGCCTATACTGAAAAATGGATAAACATTTTGGGAAGATATAAACATCAGATGAAATAAAAATATGAATTCAGGACAAGCTGAAACTTTGAAAGCTTTGGTAGCATGACAGGAGTGAGTACTCTTTAGGAGCCCTTCCTCAATATCATTTTGGATGATATCTCATTACCTCTACTTCAGCTCACTACACCAGAGATAATATCCTTCCACACAGTGACTTGATACTTCTGCTGCAGCTCTGACCTCACTGTTTTCCTGGGTCGTCTGATGTGATGCATCTCCTTCTTTCAGTTCTGTATAAAAGATTCTAACACAATGAGCGAGGCACACCAGTGTTTGGATCTTCCAAGAGAACACTTATTAGGCATCTGAAGTTTAAAAATATTAAGGCACAAAATAAATATCTTGATTGCAACCAGCTTCTCGGACGAAGGCCACGATCATCATTTTCCTCCGCCAAGCTGGGTATTCAATATTGGTGATGTTGAATCCCTTTGACCAAATGAGAATTTCTTAAGAAGGATTTCCATAAAGTGCAGTTACAAGGCACGCCAATTCAAATCGTGCCATAAGACAAAATAAAACTAAGATGGCTTTCTGTGGATGGCTTCCGCTGACCTGTCCTTACATGGAAAATAGAAACATCCTCATCTCTAAATCCGATTAGGAGATTAGGACATACAATCATGCCTGAAGTCCGCAGAGGAGCATTTCAACTGTTTTAGCGTTCTATCATTTGAATGTAGTCAATTGATGGATTCATAACAAAGACTGAATCCAGAATACGGATCTTTCCAGATCAGCAGTCATGTATAAAGTCTGTTGACTATTTTTCCTTGCAGTCAGCAGATTATTTCTAACACAAAAGCAGCTAATTGATTTCTGGTTGATGGAATATCTGTCACATGTTTATAAGTCAGTGGATCCCAAAGGAAATTTCCTAATTTAACCCCAACGAATAGGCTCGATATATATGCCCAGTGAACGCTTAGCATCCGCTGTAATGTGTGCTGCATATGAATGTCCCTTCTTTGGAAGATCCATTTGCATCTCTCACAAAGGCTCTCCCTGACGTTAGAAGATACTAGAAAAAGAACTTCCCATGATTCCTTTGACATGGGGCCTTGGCTGCAAATAAATGTTCTTTCTTTAAGAGGTCCATTTGTCTCTTACACAGACTCTCACTGGCATGAAAAATCAAAATATACTACAAAATGCACTTGCCATGATTGTTGCATATTGCAATCAACCCTTGACAGCCTTTCCTTTCCGCTAATCTAATGATTGGAATATATAAGATAATGAACGCTCATTGTACGAGGTCCGATAACCCCACTACAGTTACGCCCTGATGCATAGAATATGACCCAAGATGTAGAACAATACCAAAATGAAGAAGAAGATGACAACAATACCACAACCTCCAAATGAAGAAAGAGATAACAATAATAGCATGGCCTCCAAATCATCAATGATTCCTTCAAGAGTTATTGTTCAGAAAGTCTGATGCCATAGGCATCCCCACTTTCACGTGCTGCTCTGTTGACTCACTCTTTTGCATGGATTCCACGTCAAGCCCTGATAGAAGAACCACAGTGAACTTTAAGGCAGCGCCTCGTCACAATAGAGGGTCAGAGGAAAAACGCATCCTTTGTTAGAGCAGCTATTTTTATAATAAACACTCTAATTGCTGTATATGATCAGGCCATTGTATAGACTAGCCCAGTATGCACAGTGTATTCAGATGACACACCTCATTGGAATTCCGACATAAGGCATAGTGAAACCTGAATTTCCTATATTATAGATACTGCTTTAGAATACATAAATTTCTTCACGTCTAAATCAAGATGAAAATGAGTCCTCCCATAGCCCAGTATGCACAGTGTATTCACATCACACACCCCATTGGAATTCTGACAAAAGGCATAGTGAAACCTGAATTTCCTATATTATAGATACTGCTTTGGAATACATAAATTTCTTCATATCCAAATCCAAATCAAGATGAGAACGAGTCCTCCCAACTACCCTGGAAAGAAATGCTATATCAAGATCTTCGGTAATCCAACCCAGTCTGTGAAACCCTGTCTTACGCCCCATCCATCTTGTTGCCTGACTTTCTGCAATGTCACCGCAAGAAACACCTATGTTTCCTCAGACTTGTAGTCTTCACTGCAATTGAGGCATATCTCTGCTGCCATTGTCAACATTGGTACAAGATGGCCTTGACCAAGAAAATAGATCACTACTTTGGAAAGATATAAACATCACATGACACAAGAATATGAGTTCAGCACAAGCTGAGACTTTGGAAGCTTTGGTACATAAGATAATCCAGGTGGGAGTGACTTTCACGAGTTCTTCCCAAATATCATTTTAGATGATATCTTACTAAGCCTGCTTAAGCTCACTTACATAAGAGTAACTTAGTATTACAGCTGCTCTGACCTCAGACTGTTTTCTTAGCTCATCTGGGAGTTGTATCTACGTTTTCAGGCTTTGTATAAAAGGCTCTAACACAACAAGCCGACCATTTTTTAGATCTTTCAAGAGAAAAATTCCATATGCCCAGTCAATGTCAACATCTGATAACATCTGTGCCATATTTAAATTTGTTTTTTCTGTTTTTTCCGATCAATTTGTCTGCCACACAAACTCTCATTGACATTAAAAGATACTACAAAACGCACTTACCCTGATTGATTAGACATCAACCCTTGGCTGCATATGAATTGTCCCTTCTTTGCGAGATCCTTTTGTCTCTCACATGGGCTCTCAGTGGGGTTAAAAAGAACTGATTGCTGCATATTGACATCAACCTTTAGCAGCATGCCCTTTCAGCTAATCTCATAACTGGAACATATTAAAATATACATGCTAATTAATAGGACATTCCATAACCTCACTACAGTCGGCCCATGATTCATGGAATATCACTCCAGTAGCTCAGAAAAAAAGATATAGAACAACAACAAAATAAACAAACAATAATAATAATACCACAGCTTCCACATGAGGGAAATGATAATAATAATAGCATGAATGCTGGGCATCTCCATTTTCATTTGCTGCTCTGTTGCCTCACTGAAAGCATGGATTCCAAGTCAAGCCTTGATAGAAGAATCCACTGTGAGCATTTAGGCAGCACCTAGACATATGAATCTTCCAACCTTAATAGGCATGAATCCTAGTTTTCAATCATGCTTCCTATCAAATGTCTAATAAGCAGTCCCTGAATACTTCCCTTGTTCACTTTCAATGCTCTCTCCTGTTTCCACGATCTACGCTTCACTTCCGATAGGATTCTTGGATTATTTTAACAACTAAGAAATTTAACTCCTTGAGGAGAGAAAACCCATACATATCATCCTTCCGCCTAATCCTGTTTGTCTGGTGTCTTCTCAACATGACTACAAGGTCACACATGCTTCCCTTGCAGTCTACAAGGTTCACACATCTGGAGGTCAATTATCCGCTTTGGCTGGAGTCCCTGTGCCGCTTTGCCTCTAGTCATCTAATTGTTGAGCTCCACAACAAAATAACAGCAAAAGTTACATGCAACGTATTGAAGTTTATGCATAGATCATTCAATATGTACACAAAGGTGCCAGAAAACCCATATTAATGCTCTACATGATGTTTGGTATTCATTATCATGTATGCATATGGTAAAATTCTCATCAATCTCAACTGAGTCTCCAGAATAACAAAACATCTTGTACAGCCAAAATTCAACCACATTGAACACTGTGGACATCTACAGAATAAGGTCGCAAACTTGATTGGGAATTCGCACCCGTGTAAAAATGGTTACAACCCTCTCCTTTATGTTGTAGATATAACTCAGATGCAAGTCCCTGCCCAATAGAACACCAGTGCAACAAGTTACCCTTTGTTTAAGGGCACTTTTTTTCATGATAAACATCATATTTGATCGATATGACCAGGCTATTGTCTGGAACCCCCTCATTGAAGGTCGCTTCACGAAATATTGGAATGCAGTATTGACTTTTTCTGGATCCTTGATCAAATGAGAAAAATGTACAAAGTAGTAAAGTATGAGAATTGTATTCAGAAGATACACCTCATCAGAACTTTGACAAGGCAAAATGACACTTGAAAGCGCTGTATCTTACAGATACTGGTTTGAAAAACATATACTTCTTCATATCTAAATAGCTGAAATCCAGAATATCATTTCAGCTCTCTCAAGTTTCTACCATTAGAATATGATCAAACGAGAGATTCGAAAATAGTAGAATTTCAGTAAACAGATAATACCAGAGCAGATATCTATCTAAACACTGATCACCTGATGGTGATTGTTCTGTGGCCCCTAGACTTAATGACAGTAGATGCTCCCTTCTGTTGCCTCTTCAGACTGTCATTTCCCACATCACACAAACGTCTAGGAAAACTGAAAATGAGTCTCCCGAAACCCCTAGGAAGAAACACTATCAAAATCTTCAATTATGCAACTGAATTTGGAAAGTCCCCTCTTTGGCTCCATCCATTTCATTGCCTGTCTCTCAAGCAATGTCACTGCAAGAAACACCAAAGTTCTTTCATAATTATATTCTCCACTGCAATTGGGACATATCTCTATGGGGGGTTTTGTGTCGGTCCAAACGCTGACTAGATTGATATACGAATCAATATTTTGGGAAGATAAAAACATCAAATTAAATAAAAATAAGAATTCAGGGCAAGCTGGGACTTCAAAAGATTTGTTAGCGTCATGGGAGGGAGTGCTTTTCAGAAGCTCCTCCGGAATATCATTTTATTTGAGTTTATTTGATATCTTATTGACTCTGCCTCAGCTCACTACATCAATGATCATATCTTTCAGCACAGTAACTTGATACTTCAGCAGTGCTGCAGCTCTGAACTTTCCTGGTTACCTGGGGTGTTACATTTACTTCTTCAGAATTGTATAAAAGATTCTAACACAACGGGCGCACCAGTTTTTGGATCTTCCAAGAGAAAAATTATTACGCATCTTAAGCTTAGAAATATGAAGGGAGAAATCAAATCACTGAAATAGATCTCTTGATTACAGCCAGCTTCCCATGGTAGAAGGCCACGATCATCATTACAAACTAGTAAACAGTTGTCTTCACAATGCTGAATAGTTGCAATAAGGTTTCTGAAACAAATCTTTTACTTGCAAGAGATATCAAATGGTTTTACTTGCACAATGGTTTCTATACTACCCCATGGTTGCTTGCACCACGACTTGCAGTTCAAAGCAATCTTGTCTCCTGTCTTTGCCAAGAACGTCGATGTCTCAGGGACTCGAAGGCCCCATTCCCATTCCAAAAAAAAGTCCTGTAGAGCAATGTAAACAATAGAGCAATGTAAACAACTTACTTCGACGGAGAAAATGCCTTTCAAAGGAGGCCCAATGAGCACAGCCATTCCCAACATATATGCTCAGCTATGTAGCAGAGACAAAAAACCCATTCCCATCATAAAGAAGGGCCCCAACTTAAGGGGGACCCAATGAGCGTGACTCAGCCCAAGCTCACATGCTCCAAGTAACACGAATATGAATCCAGCCTACTTAACATACTTTGAGCGAAAGGAACCTTTACTTGGAAAGAGTCCAGCATAGCACATACCAACAAATAGATTGTAATATCACACTTACTGAGCACTTCTGACTACAGGAGGACCGGTAGATATCTCCTAAAGCTTCAGAACAGTAAGGATCATGTAATTCGCAGAAATCTATACATATTAAGAGTACGACACCATGGCCATTGTGTTTCTTCACAATGTAAAAACCTTGAATTAAGCACCCAAAAAGTGTTTTTCTGCAACTGAAATAGAGCTTGAAGCTGACCATTAAAGGATGCAGGATACAGACACTAAATCTCAAAATATTGTCTGGAACCTCCATTGAAAGTTGGTTTGTGAAACGTTGCATGCAATATTCACATTGCTGGTATCCTTGATCATATGAGAATTCTGTAAAAATATGCCAGTACGAGCAGTGTATTCAGAAGTTACAACCCACTGGAATTCTGCCATAGGCATAATTATACTTGAATTCCCTATATCTTACAGATACTGGTTTGTAAAACATAAATTTGTTTGTATCTAAATCAAGCATCGAGACGGCCTGAAAACGGATCCTTCAAACTACCCTGGAAAGAAATGCTATATCAAGACAGCAGCTCTGACCTCAGACTGTTTTCCTGGATCATCTGAGAGATTGTCCATAACATTAGGTTTGTATAAAAGACTATAACACAACCGCCCAACCAATTTTTAGATCTTCCAAGAGAATAATTCTTATGCATCTGAAGGATACTGTAGAAGAGAAATTCCACGACACAAGTGAAGTAACAAGGCAAACCAAACTCAAACTGTGTAATACGACAACGTAAAACTTGGAATGGTTTTCTTTCAGGTATCCTTGCTTGGAAAATACAGCCATCTTCATATTTAAACCGGATTTGGACACGCAATCATGCCTGAGCTCCACAGAGAAGCATTTTTGCTGTTTTTGCATATGCTATCATTTGAATATGGTCACTTGATGGCCTTGGTGATGAGAATGAATTCAGAACACAAATCTTCCCAGATGGGGAGTTCTGCAGAAATCCGGTAAACTATTTTTCTTTGCAATTCGTGGACTATTTATAATGTAGGAGGGCCTGCTTCATTTCTGGGTGGTGTAACTTCTCTCACACCTTCATAATTCAATGGATCTTAAAGGAAATTTTTATGTTTACTCTCAAACAGCTAGGCTTGATCTATATGCCTTGTCAATGTCAATATCTGCTATCATCATCCAGTGGGCGTGGTTTAGCGGATGTGCCTTGTACTCCTAGGCAGATGGCCAGGGTTCAAGTCCCGCCCAGGGCTGGATGCCTCAGAGTTCCCCAAGATGAGTGCCTCTACCTTACAAGGTCGGGTGTGTGTCTTTCCAAATTCATTGTACTCTCAAAAAAATATATATGAGCAGCATTTGAGCTCTTTCTTCGCGAGATCAATTTGCATCTGTCACGCAAACTCGCACTGGCATTAAAAGATACACTCAAAGGCAGTTACTATGATCGCTTTAACATCAACCCTTGGCTGCAAATGAGTTCTTATTTTGACAGGTCCATTTGTCTCTCAGATAATCACATGACTGGAACATATAAGAAAATGAATGCTATTGAAACAAGGGTCAATAACACCACTACAGTTAGGCCATAATGCATGGAATATCTCTCCAGTAGCACAGCAAAACAGATGCAGAACAACAACAAAATAATTAAAAAAATAATAATAGTACTAAAGCCTCCGAATTAGGAGAAAGATAATAATAATAATAGCACGATGGCTGCGCATCTCCATTTTACTTGCTGCTCTGTTGCCTCACTGTGAGCATGGATTCCAAGTCGAGCCCTCATAGAAGACCACTATGAGCTTTTAGGCAACACCTCGACATATGAATTTTCAACTTTAATAGGCATGCATCATATTGTCGGCCATTGTCGAAGGTCAAACAAGCACCGATACTGAACAAAAACCCTTGATCCTCCCTTCTTAGAACTTTCGAATCCTGTTTACGTGGTGTTTTCTCAACATGTGCAGCACCCCAAAGTTAGAAAGAACTTCCTATGCTGTCTGTAAACCTCACACACCTGGGTGCTACTTCTTCACTTTGGCTGGATTTCCTTCATACACTATACAACCTGGTGGTGCCAGAACATTGTTAATGATGAGATACAATATAGTTGGTACTCGAAATAATATATGCATGCTATAATCTACTTCAATCTCAACCTTAGTTGCTGGACTGGAGAAATACCTTCGCTGATTGTACTTCTGATAATCTATGCACCAGATAAATTTCTTAAGTCTCTACCTAGGATGCCCAAAGTACAAACAGATTCAAGGTTCGTAGGAGAATTTTGCAACAAATCAACTGTGGTGTCTCGTATTTACGGTACTCTGCAACCTCATGTATGATCGAATATTTTTCTTACAACAAACTCAGGTTCTCATGTATATTTTAAGGAGCGGTGGATATATCTACACTTGTATGAATTTATGTGGGTACTATATGGAATAGTTAGTAGAATGTGGGAATTGCAAATATATAGAATTATGGTGACAGGAGCTTTTCTTCTTGTTTGTTAAACACCTGAGTATAATGAGTGAATACATCATTACTTCACGTAGACTGAACATCCCAATTCCCAGAGTCATACATATCAGGGACTAGCTCCGCTTTTATATGCTTTTGCACTAGATGATCTTGAAGAAAGGAGAATATTCTAAAGCCCTCCATCAGAACGTCCTGGAATGATCTTTTATTCTTCTGCTTCAGCTCATGATAGTAAGATCAGAGATCATAACCTTCATTTCACCAAATTGATTCCTTTGAGGCTGTGAGTTCATCCTCTCTGTCTTGCTCGTCCTCTTATGTATATAATGAGGAAATACGAATGATGAAAATAAGGATGAGCCATGTATCCTTTTGGTTGCAATGAACACCTCTTGTAAGATGTCCCTGAGTTGTACACACATTCAAAACCAAGAAAAATGCACCTGGGAGGCTGGGTAGATATCTCCTCAAAGTTGAGGGCAGGAAGTACCGTGTTATAAGCAGAACCCTTCAAGATAACTGGTGCAACAACTCTTTTTATTACAGCTGAAATAAAGGAGGCCAGAATATCATCTCAGATCTCTCAACATCCTACCATAAGATAATGCTCCAACAAGGGATTCTAAGACGAAAGAATTTCAGTATAGAGATACGCCAAAGAGTGGATATCCATGTAGACCCTTGTTATTCATCACCTGATGGTGATTGTTCTGTAGTTCCTAAAGCCAAACGACAATAATATGCTCCCTCTTTTGTCTCTTCAGACTGTCATTTCCCACAACAGAAACATGCATGCAAGCTGGAAATGAATCTCCCAAAAACCTTCAAAGAAACACTATGAAAATCTTCAATTATGCAACCCAATTTGAAAAGTCCCATCTTTTGTCTCATCCATTTCATTGCCCATATTTCCAGCAATGTCACTGCAAGAAACAACAAAGCTTTTTGAAACTTATATCCTCCGCTGGAATTGAGACAAATCTCTCTTGGGTTTTCTGATTTCGGCCCAAAGGCTGCCTTAACTGAAAAATGGATAAACATTTTGTGAAGATATAAACATCAGATGAAAGAAAAATATGAATTCGGGACAAGCTGAGACTTTGAAAGCTTTTGGTA
This sequence comes from Ceratopteris richardii, assembly GCA_020310875.1. Classification (NCBI taxonomy): domain Eukaryota; kingdom Viridiplantae; phylum Streptophyta; class Polypodiopsida; order Polypodiales; family Pteridaceae; genus Ceratopteris; species Ceratopteris richardii. The sequence goes on from CM035434.1 coordinate 76,412,305, forward strand.
GCATGACCGGATTGAGAACTCTTTAGGAGCTCTTCCTGAATATCATTTTAGATGGTATCTTATTAACTCTGCATCAGATCACTACACCACAGATAATATCCTTCAGTACAGTACCTTCATACTTCAGCAGCTCTGACCTCGCACCAGTTTTTGGATCTTCCAGCAGTTATTAGGCATCTGAAATTTAAAAATATTCTCTTCGCAGAAGGCCATGATCATCATCACAAAACAGAAAGGCAAAGCCATACAGCACAGTTGTCTTTACAATGTTTAGTATTTGCAGTACGATTCCTGAAGCAAATCTCTTACTTGCAGCTAAAATCAAAGCATTCTACTTGATCTCTATGACACCCGGTACTGCTTGCATCCTCTTCCAAGGTGGATAATGAATATTGGTGATGTTGAAACCCTTGACCAAATGAAAATATTGTAAGAAGTTTCCATAAGACAAGTGCACTTATAAGGCACCCCTAACTCAAACTGTGCGATAAGACATAATAAAACCATGATCTCTCTCGCTGAACTATCCTCACACAGAAGAATGAAACTATGTAAATAGGATTCTGGCATGCAATCATGCCAGAAGTCCACGGGAACATTTAAGCAGTTTTAGCATCCTATCATTTGGATATGGTCAGTTGATGGATTCCATAACAAAGCGAAAATTCAGAATGCGGAATTTTCCAGATCAGCAGCCATGCATAAAGTCTATTGAATATTTTTCCTTGGAACCAGCAAATTTTTCTAACATACGAGTAGCTACCTGATTTCTGGCTGAATCTGTCAGACGTTCATAACGCAAGGGATCTCAACGGAAATTTCCTAATTTAATCCCCACAAATACGCTTGATATTCACACAGACTCCCCCACTCTCCCTCGCATTAGAAGGTACTATCAAAAGCGCTTACAATGATTGCTTTGACATCAACCCTTGACTGCATATGGATGTTCTTTCTTTGAGGGATCCATTTGTCTCTCACACAGACTCTCACCGACAAACTGTACTGTCAGCTCTTAGGAAATCCCTCAATTTCTGGTCTAAGGCCTTCATGCGCATGCATCCTATTGTCGGCCATCATGCTTACCAAACGTCAAATAAGCAGCAATACTGACCCAGAATCCTGGATCCTCGTTTTCTTGACCTTCAATCCTACCTCTCCTGCTTACACAATCTAGCTGTCACACTCTTTCCCGTGAGATGGACCTTATACACAGAAGTTGAATTTAACAAAGCACAGAGGATTCACTCAGCGTGTCTACGAATAGCAAATTTGATTTTTTTCAAAACATAAGCATATCCATCCCTTGCTGCTTAATCCTGTTTGTCTAATGGCTTCTCAACATGTGCAGCACCCCGAAGTTAGACATCACTTCCTTTGCTGTCTGTAAAGCTCACACGTCTGCATGTTACGTCTCACTTTGGGTGGATTCCCTTTATCCAATATACAACCTGGAGGTGAGAGAACATTGATATGATTTGCTACTAGATGGTTAGTCCTGATATAATATATGCATGCTATAATCTACTTCAATCATAGCCTTGCTGGACTGGCAAAATACATTCGGTGATTTTACTTCTGATCATCTATGCACCAGATAATTTTCATAATTCTGTACCTCGGTTGCCTAAATGACAAACACCTTCAGCATTGCTAGGAGCATTCTGCACTGAATCAACTCCGGTGTCTCGTATTTGAGTTACTCTGCAACCTCATGTATGGTCAAATACTTTCCTTCCAAGAAGTCAGGTTCCCATGTATTTTAAAGGAGTAGATGATATATCTACACTTGTTATGAATTTATGTGGGTATTTATGAAATAGTTGGTAGAATATGGGAATTGCAGATATATAAAATGATGGTGACAGGAGCTTTTCTTCTTGTTTGTCAAACACCTGAGTACAATGACTGAATACATCATTACATCACGTAGACTGAACATCCCAATCCCCAGAGTAATACATATCAGGGCCTAGCTCATCTTTTATATGCTTTGCACTAGATAGATCTTTGAAGAAAGTAGATCCCTGCATCAGAAGGTCCTGGAGGGATCTGTTATCCTTTCTGCTTCGGCTCATGACACTAAGATCAGAGATCATAACCCTCATTTCACAAAAGTGATTCTTTGGAGGCTGTGAATTCATCCTCTTTGTCTTGCTCCTCCTGTTATGTACATAATGAGGAAATAAGAACAATGAAAATAAGAATGAGCCATATATCCTTTTAGTTCTAATGAGCATCTCTTGCAGGATGTCCCTGAATTGTACACATCTTCAACACCACGAAAAATGTACCACATACTGCATTTTACCTTCATAATGTCCTGTATTTGCAATTCAATTCCCTGAAATAAATCATTTAATTTCAACTGATTTTATTTCAACTGAAACCAAGGAGTATGGAACCAACTATTTCAGGATGTTCAGTTTTTACACACTGAAGCTTTAAAACCATGAATGGCTAAATATCTTGTTCGATCTCTATGGCATTCCTTTTGTTGTTTGAATCATCAAAGAATGAGGGAAATCAATATTAAAGCTGTTTGGATACTTGATTATAAGCACTCTGCAGCCAGAAGACTATCCTTATTGCTGGATGTACCTCCTATGCTTCACAAAAGAGATGGCAGAGACATGTAGTTCCACCTGCATCATCATACACAGGAATTATTGAAATTGCTATATCTCTCAAATATTGATTGGACCTATTCATTTCTACATCTATTTAAGACATACAATGAAGCGCAAATATTGATTGAAGATTAAAGAGGCATACACCTATTCATTTCTGTGTCCTACCTGAACAAGCATTTAGATTGTTTCAGAACTGAAATTAGAGTATCGTCTGCTGATTATATATATCTTCATAAGTTCAGACAAATCCAAAATTATAAACTAAAGACAATAATAACAACATAAATGCATTAATGAGTATAACAACAAGAAGTTGCCTAAAACAAAAAGTTTGACATAGATAATAAAGAGTGCATATATATAAGAAAGCAAAACCAAAAATTGCAAAAGTTAAGAAATAAGAAACAAAAATTAAAATAAAATAAAACAAATACTCAAGGAAACGGAGGGAGGATTAAGAGAGAGAAAAGAAATTATTCAAACACAAAATCAAAAGTTAAAATACAATTAAAGATCCATAGAGGTAGAGCTGAGGGGATATCCACATACCAATGGCTTTGCAAACAGTGCCTTACAAAGTTCAAGTGCGAGGAGCAGTTTAGTTCAAGGAGTCCAGCCTACATACTGGACCTACATACCATACTTTTGGGTGAAAGCAACCTTTTACTTAAACTAGTCCAGCCTACCAATGGAAGATTGTGACATTCTTCCTACCCTTCTCACTAGTACAGTTCCTGAACACTTTTGAATCCCTGAGGTCAGTCAATTCAGGTCTCTAAACATCCTACCATAAGATAATGCTCCGACAAGGGATTCTAAAATAATAGAAATTCTGTATAGAGATAAACCAAGAGCAGATTTCCATATAGACCCTTGTTATTCATCACCTGATGGGTTCTGTGGCCACTAAGTCTAATGACAATAAGATGCTCCCTCTTTCACCTCTTCAGACTGTCGTTTCCCACAACACACAAACATGCATGCAAGCTGGAAATGAGTCTCCTGAAATCCTTGTGAAGAAACACTATCAAAATCTTCCATTATGCAACCCAATTGTTCTGACTTCGGTTCAAAAGCTGCCTAGACTGAAAATGGATATACATTTTGGGAAGATGTGAACATCAGATGAAAAAAATATATATATGAATTCAAAACAACCTGAGACTTTGAAAGCTTTCATAGCATGAGAGGACACTGCTTTTCATGCTTTTCAGGAGCTGTTCCTGAATATCATTTTAGATGATATCCCATTAACTCTGCTTCAGCTCACTACATCGGAGATCATATCCTTCAGCACAGTAACTCGATACTTCAGCAGCTCTGACCTCAAACTGTTTTCCTGGGTTATCTCCTGTGATGTATCTTACTTCTTCAGGTTTGTATAAAAGATTCTAACACAATGGGCACCGCGTACCAGTTTCTGCATCTTCTGAGAGAACAATTATTATACATCTGAAGTTTAAAAATATTCAGGGACAAAAAATCTCTTGATTGCTTGAATATTTGTAATGAGATTCCTGAAGCAAATCTCCTACTTTCAAATAAGATCAGAGGGAGTTACTTGATCTCTATGACCTTTGGACCTGATTGGATCCTCAGCCAAGGTCAGTATTCAATATTGGTGATGTTTGATCCCATGGCCAAATGAGAATATTGTAAGAAGGATTTCCATAAGACAAATGCAGTTACGTGGCACACCAATTCAAAATGTGGCATAAGACAATATAAAACTAAGATGGCTTTCTCTGACCTGTCCTCACATGGAAAATAGTAGCATCTTCATATCTTAATCCGATTCGGACATTCAATTATGACTGGTCCACAGAGGAGCATTTAAGCTATTTTAGCATATCCTATCATTTGAATATGGTCAGTTGGTGGATTTTATAACAAAAAGTAAATTCAGAATACAGATCTCTCTGGATCAGCAGTCATGCACAAAGTCTGTTAACTTTTTTCGTTGCAATCAGCAAATTCTTCATAACACAGGAGCAGCTAATTGATTGATTTCTGGGTGCTGGAATATTTGTCACATGTTTATAATTCACTGGATCCCAAAGGAAATTTCCTAATTTAATTCAAACAAATGGGCTTGCACACACAGAATCTCCCTGGCATTAGAAGATACTATAAAAAGCACTTCATATGATTGCTTTGACATCAACCCTTGGCTGCATATGAATGTTCTTTCTTTAAAAGGTGTCTCTTATACTGACTCTCACTGGCATAAAAATGTACTACAAAATGCACTTGTCATGATTGTTGCATCTTGCAATTTCAGCTAATCTCATGATTGGAACATATAAGAAAATGAATGCCCTCCTACCCTTTTCATCAGTGCACTTACTGAGCACTTTTGACTACGGGAGGCTGGGTAGATATCTCCTCAATTCAGGGCAGATAAGCATTTGAGAAGATATAAACATCAGATGAAATAAAAATATGAGTTCAGCAAAAGCTGAGACTTTGAAAGTTTTAGTAGCATGACAGGAGCGAGTGCTTTTCAGGAGCTCTTCCTGAATATCATTTTAGATGATATCTCATTAACTTTGCTTGAGCTCACTACATCTGAAGTTTAAAAATATTAAGGGACAGAATATTAAATTTGAACTCCTTCAAGATTTATTGTTCAGAAACTCTGATACCCAAGGCTTCCCCACTTCCACTTGCTGCTCTGTCACCCCACTGTAAGTAAGAATTCCAAGTCAATCCCTGATCTGATCTTAAACCTTAATGGGCATGCATCCTATTGTTCAGCCCTGTTAATGCTAAATGTCTAATAAGCAGTAAGAAATACAGATCCCTCCCTTTAAACTTTCTTTGCTGTCTCTCCTGCTTACACAATAGAGGTGTCTCTCTCTTTCCCATGTATTGAATCTTCTAAGCTGATATTGGCATTGAGCTAACCCACAGGATTCTCATAACATCTTTACAATTAGGAAATTTAATCCTTTCTAGACGTAAAAAAATCTCTTACCTTGCTACTTAATCCTGTTTGTCTGGTGTCTTCTCAACGTGTGCATCAGGCCAAGGTTGCACTTGTAAAGTGAAGTGCTGCTTGCACACAGAAAGCAGCCTACTATACCACCCCCCATACACAGTTCAATCAATTTGAATTTAATAGCAATTTTACCTCATTTCTTTACCAGAAACCTCGGCCTATCTTGGCCCCAAAAGCCCATGATCTTCTATACTACCCCATGGTTGCTTGCACCACGCCTTGCAGTTCCAACCAATGTTGCCTTGTTTCATTACCAAGAATGCCGATGTCTCGGGGCTCGACGGCCCCATTCCCATTCCACAAAAAAGTGCTGCAGAGCAATGGCGAACAACCTACTTGGACAGACAAAATGGCTTTCAAAGGAGGCCCAAAGAGCACACCCAAACCCAACATATATGCCCAGCTACATAGCAGAGACAAAAAACCCATTCCCATCATAAAGAAAGGCCCCAACCTTACGGGGGACCCAATGAGCATGACTCAGCCCAAGCTCACATGCCCCCAACACAAATATGAATCCAGCCTACTTAGCATACTTTGAGCGAAAGGAACCTTTACTTGTAAAGAGTTCAGCATAGCACATAGCAACAAATAGATTGTGACATTCTTGCTACCTTTCTCACTCTCACACTTGCTGAGCACTTCTGACTACAGGAGGACTGGTAGATATCTCCTCAAGCTTCAGAACAGCAAGAATCATGTAATTCGCAGGAGTCTATAAATATTAAGAGTATAACACCATGGCCTTTGTGTTTCTTCACAAAGTCAACACTTGAATTAACCGCCTAAAAAGTCTTTTTCTGTGACTGAAACAGAGCATGAAGCAGACCATTAAAGGATGCAGGATACCGAGACTAAATCAGAAAACCCCAGATGCAAGTCCATGCACAATCCAGCATCAGTGGAATAACAAATCCTTTGTTAAGGGCAGCTATTTTTTTAACAATTACTCTATTTGCTCTATATGACCAGCCTATTGTCTGCACCTCCATTGAAACTTGGCTTGTGAGATATTGGCATGCAATATTCACATTGCTGGTATCCTTGATCATATGAGAATTCTGTACAAAGTAACCCAGTACGAGCAGTGTATTCAGAAGTTACAATGGTATCCTTGATCATATGAGAATTCTGTACAAAGTAACCCAATGCGAGCAGTGTATTCAGAAGTTACAACCCACTGGAATTCTGACATAAGGCATAATGATACTTGAATTTCTTATATCTTAGAGATACTGGTTTGGAAATCATAAATTTCTTTGTATCTAAATCCGAATCAAGCATCGAGGCGGCCAGAAAACGGATCCTTCCAACTACCCTGGAAAGAAATGCTATATCAAAATCTTCAGCTATAAAACCCAATTTGGGAAGCCTAACTTCTACCTCATCCATCTTGTTGCATAACTCTCTGCAATGTCACAGCAAGTACACGCATGTTTTTAAGGCACATACTTTTCACTATAATTGAGACATATACCTCTATAGCGATTGTTGACATTGGTCCAAACACTGCCAAGACCGAGAAAATAGATCAATGCTCTGGAAACGTATAAACATCATTCGACAGAAGAATATCATTTCAAAACAAACTGAGACTTTCGAAGCATTGGAGCATTAGATAGTCCAGGTAGGAGTGCTTTTCAGGAATTCTTCCTGAATATCATTTTAGATGATATCTTATTAACCCTGCTGCAGCTCACTTACATCAGAGATTATCAGAGCAGTAACTTAATATTACAGCAGAGCTCTGACCTCAGACTATTTTCCTGGATCATCGTCAACTGCTATTGTACATCCGGATTCAGCAAATGAATTGTTATACAACACATCATTTGCATACTTGCTTTCTACCCTTCTCTGCCAATGATGGATATCTACATCCTTGCTATTTCTAATAAACCGATTTGACTCCCCTAAATGTAAGCCCCTTTCTTCTTGGTTGTTTCTTCATGGCATATGTCCAAACATTTGGAATACAGTGTTTTCTCGGACAGTGTTACAACCATTAAATCTGAAAAAGCCATATCCTCTTTCTTCCCCTCCTGCTTTTCTTTTATTTATAAACAAAATGGCCTCACTAGACAGGCACGTTCTGAAAAAGCCATATCCTCTTTCTTCTCCTCCTGCTTTTCTTTTATTTATAACAAAATGACCTCAGTAGACAGGCATGTTGCTCTCTCCCCACACAAAGCTTCCTTGGTGTTCATCACCCGTACAAAATAGTTCTTTTGAACTTTCACATTAAGATTCTCACTCTTTCACCTTTCCGGACTGCCCTTTCCCACGACACACATCAACATCAATGTGACCTGAACATCAGTCTTGACACAGATCATCCACCACCCCTGGGAAGAAACACTACGGAGAACTGGGGTTATTCAACCCATTTTGGGTAAAGTCCTGTCTTTTCCATCATCCATCTTGCCACGGCTCTCAGAAAAAATCACTGCAAGAAACAGCAAAGTTCTTTTCAGACAGATAATCTCCATAGGATTTAAGACTTATCTCTGCTGGGCTTGTTGCCATTGATCTAAAGGCTGAGTACCAGAAAAGTAGACCGATACTTCTGGCAGGTATTAAACAACCATTGTCGGAACAATACTTGATTGAGGACACCCTCAGATATTCAAACATTTCCACATATTAGGTACAGGTGCATGGATGTCGAAATAACATTCCTGACAAAAATCTCTAGTTTCCAGCTACAATCAGAGGGCTTTCCTTGAACCCTCACCTTTAGATCCTCATCCAAGATGGATATTCAATACATAGCTAAGTTGGAAAACTTGATTGCATCAGAACTGTAACAACGATATCTGTAAGACACGTGTGGTCACATGGCACACGAAATTCAAACTGTGCAATAACGCATGATGAAATCCGGAATGCCCCTCACTTACAGATCTGCACTTGCGAAATACAACCAGCCATAATAATAATAGCATGCCCTAGACATAATCAGTAACTCCTACAAGGGTTAATGTAGAAGAACCCTGATGCCCTGGGCATCCCATGTCCGCTTGCTGCTCTGTTGCTTCACTGTAAGTGTGGGTTCCAAGTCGAGCCCTGACACAAACTGTACTGTCAGCCTAGGGAATCCCTCAACTTCTGGGCTTGAGCCTTAAAAGGCATGCATCCTGTTGTCGACCATGATGCTTATCAAACGCCAAATAAGTAGTAATAGCGACCCAAAATCCTCAACCCTCCTTTTCTAGATTTTGAATCCTGCTCTCCTGCTTACACAATCTAGCTGTCACACTCTTTCCCATGAAATGGACCTTATACACACACATTTTATTTAACCAAGCATGCAGGATTCACTCAACATGTCTACAAGTAACAAACTTGATTTTTCCTTAACACAAGAATATCCATCCATATCACCTTGCTGCTTAATCCTGTTTGTCTAATGTCTCCTCAACATGTGCAACTTTCCAAAGTTAGATACAACTTCCTCTGCTGTCTGTAAAGATCACACATCTGGGTGTTACTTCTCGCTTTGGCTGGATTCCCTTTATCCAATATAAAACCTGGAGGTGCCAGAACATTGATCATGATGAGCTGCAAGATGGTTGACACCTGAAATATTGTATGCTATAATTTCAATCTCAACCTCAGTTGCTGGACTGGAGAAATACCTTTGGTGATTGTACTTCTGATAATCTACCAGATAATTTTCTTAAGTCTCTACCTCGGTTACCCAAATGACAAACACCTTCAAGGTTGCAAGGAGCATTCTGCAATGAAACAGCTGTGGTGTCTCATATTTAAGGTACTCTGCAACCTCATGTATGGTCAACTACTTTCCTTACAAGAACTCAGGTTCTCATGTAGTTTAAAGGAGTGGTGGATATATCTACACTTGTATGAATTTATGTGGGTATTATATGAAACAGTTGGTAGAATATGGGAGTTGCAAATATATACAATGAAGGGGACAGGAACTTTTATTCTTGTTTGTCAAACACCTGAGTACAATGACTGAATACATCATTACTTCACGTGGACTGAACATCCCAAACCCCAGAGTCGTACATATCAGGGACTAGCTCATCTTTTATATGCTTCACACTAGATCTTTGAAGAAAGTAGAATGTTCTAAGGCCCTGCATCAGAAGGTCCTGGACGGATCTGTTATCCTTTCCGCTTCAGCTCATGACACTAAGATCAGAGATCACAACCCTCATTTCACCAAAATGATTCATTGGAGGCTGTGAACTCGTCCTCTTTTGATTCTTTGGAGGCTGTGAATTCATCCTCTTTCTCTTGCTCCTCCTGTTATGTACATAATGAGGAGATAAGAACAAAAAAAAGAAGGATGAACCATGTATCCTTTTGGTTGAAATGTGACACATACTGCATTTACCTTCATAATGTCCTGTATTTGCAATTCAAATACCTGAAATGTATCCCTTATATCAACTGAAACCAAGGAGAATGGGGAACCAACTATTTCAGAATGTTCAGCTTTTACAAACTGAAGCTTTAAAAGCATGATTGGATACTTATGGCATTTCTGTTGTTTGGATCATCGAAGAATTGAGGGAATTCAATTCAAAATGTGCCATAAGACATAATAAAACTATGATGACTTTCTCTGACCTGTCCTCACATGGAAAATAAACATCTTGATATCTAAATCCAATTCGGACATACAATCATACCCGAAGTCCACATAGGAGCCTCTCAGCTATTTTAGCATCCTATCATTTGAATATGGTCAGCTGATGAAATTCATAACAAAGAGTAAATTCAGAATACAGATCTTTCCAGATCAGCAGTCACGCATAAAGTTTGTTGACTATTTTTCATTGCAATCAGCAAATTATTTCCAACACAGGAGCAGCTAATTGATTTCTGGGTGATGGAATATCTGTCACATGTTTATAATTCAGCAGACCCAAAGGAAATTTCCTAATATAATCCAAACAAATAGGCTTGATACATATGCACAGCGAATTTTAATACCTGCTGTCATCTGTGCTGAATAAGAATGTTCTTTCATTAGAAAATCCATTTGTATCTCTCACACAGACTCTGCCTGGCATTAGAAGTACTATAAAAAGCAATTTCCATGATTGCTTTGACATCAACCCTTGGCTGCATATAAATGTTCTTTCTTCAAGAGGTCCATTTGTCTCTTACACAGACTCTCACTGGCATAAAAATGTACTACAAAATGCACTTATAATGGTTGTTGCATATTGCAATTTCAGCTAATCTCATGACTGGAACATATAGGAAAATGAATGCTAATTACTGGAGGTTCAATAACCCCACTACAGTTAGGCAATGATGCATGGAATATCACTCCATTAGCTCAAAAAAAAAGGTGCAGAATAAAGAAAACGATAAAATATACCACAGCTTCCGAATGAAGAAAAGGATACTAACAGTAGCCTGAAGGCTGGGCATCTCCGTCTTCATTTGCTGCTCTGTTGCCTCACTGTAAGCATGGATTCCAAGTCAAGCCCTGATAGAAGAATCCACTGTGGCAGCTATTTTTACAATAAAAACTCTATTTGCTCTATATGACCAGGCTATTGTCTGGAACCTCCATTGAACGTGGATTTGTGAAATATTGGAATGCAATATTCACATTGCCAGTATCCTTGCTCATATGAGAATTCTGTACAAAGTAGCCCAGTACAAGGAGTGTATTCAGAAGGTACAACCCACTGTAATTCTGATACATGGCATAATGATACTTGAATCTCCTATATCTTACAGATAACTAGTTTGGAAAAAATAAATTACTTCATATCTAAATCAAATCAAACATCAAAGCGTCCTGAAAACGGGTCCTCCCAACTACCCTGGAAAGAGATGCTATATAAAGATCTTCAGTTATCCAATCCAACTTGGGAAGCCCAGTCTTCTGCCCCATCCATCTTGTTGCCTGACTCTCTGATTTCACGGCAAGAAACACGCATGTTTTTAACAGACATACTTTTCACTGGAATTGAGACATATCTTTGCTGGAATTGTTGACATGACATTTGGTCCAAACACTGCCGAGACCAAGAAAATAGATCAATACTCTGGAAAGATATAAACATTATACAGTAGAAGAATATCATTTCCAGGATGAGCTGAGACTTTAAGCTTTGGTACATAGTATAGTCCAGGTAGGAGTACTTTTTTCAGAAGTAGTTCCTGAACATCATTTTAGATGATATCTTATTAACCCTGCTTCAGCTCACTTACGTCAGAGATTATATTCTTTAGAACAGTAACTTAATGTTACAGCAACTTTGACCTCAACTGTTTTCCTGGGTCAATGTATCTACGTCTTCAGGTTTGTATAAAAGACAATTAACACAACCGCCCCACCATTTTTCTAGATCCTCCAAGATATTAATTCTCATGCATCTGAAAATTACATATTATAAAGGAGATATAAAACGCTGAAATAAATCTCAACTGCAAAGCCAGCTTCTCTTGGTCAAAGGCAACGATCATCATTACACACCAGGAAACAAAAGCCATACAATGCAGGTATCTTCAAAATGTTGAGTACTCGCAACAAGATTCTTGAAACAAATCTAGTACTTGCAGCTGAAATCCAATGGTTTTACTTGATCTCACTGACCAGGGTACTGCATGGGTCCTCAACCAAGGTGGGTATCCAGTATTGGTAATGTTGGGACCCTTGACCGAATGAGAATACTGTAAGAGACCTTCTCCTATGGATATAAGACAATTCTCAACTAAAAGACAAGAAATAAGCTTACTGAAGACTACATAAAACCAACTGAAAAGCATTTCATATGTTTCAAGATTTTCAAGTTAGAATACAATCAGCAGATTCTAGTCCATGAGTTCGAACTACCCAAACCTACAAAGTGAGGTTAATTAACACAAACAATGCATTAAGAGAATACAACCACCACCAATTTCATAAAGCAAAAAATGTACATTAACCTTTAGATTTATCTAAAAATTCTGAATGCAAAATCAGAAATAGAAAACAAATCATAAATCAGAAAATAGAAAGAAGTTAAATAAGTAAAACAGGCATATAAAAATTATCAAAAAAAAAAGTTAAATAATCAGAAAAAAAACAGAAATTATTAAAACATTAATAACAATAAAATCAAAAATTAAAATCCTATTAATGAAAGACCTGAGGAATTTCCATGCAGTTAAAGCTTTACAAACTATGCCTTATAGACATCAAATGAGCAGATTAGTTTACTTAGAAGGAGTCCAGCCTACTTTGCAGGCTTCAAGTGACGAGGAGCTGTTATTTGAGGGTGTCCAGCCTAATCAAATGTCCTATATATGGATGGTGACATTCTCGCCTTCTCACTCACTATCTCAATTACTTGAGCACATTTGGCTGGGTAGATATCTCCTCGAGATTCAGAGCTACTCACCACAGGGAGTCATGTAATTTGCAGAAAACTATAAAAATGAAGAGAAAATTGAATCTCTGAAACAAGTACCCTGATTGCAACCAGCCTTCTTGTGAGGTATCCTGGTATGATATACATCTTCTACAGCGAGAAACAAAAACCATACTGTGTGTATCTCACAATGTTAAACCCTTGGAATAAATTGCTGATAACAGTCCGTTCTTTGCACCTCAAACAAAAGGGTACTGTGCTGACCGTTGCCCCACACAAGTATTCATTCAGCACAGGATTCTGCATGCAATTACGCAGATGCAAGTCACTAAACATCTTCAACTCCATGCACAATAAAAGGTCCTGTAGAACAAGGTCGAACTTATTCATATAGGGCAGCTGTTCTAAATAGGAACCTCCATTGAAGGTGGCTTTGTCACAGATTCACTTTTGATACTGACATTGCTCAGATCCGTTATCAAATGAGAATACCTACAAAGGGGCCCAGTATGAGCATCTATAGTCAGCAGATACACCGCATCCAAACTGTGACATAAAACATGATGGAACTTGAGATCACTAGATTGTACAGATGCTGGTTTATCCTCTACTGGAATTGGGACATATCTCTATGGGGTTTTTCGACTTTGGTCCAAACGCTGTCTAGATTGATAAATGGATCAATATTTAGGGAAGATATACACATCAAATGAAACAAAAATATGCATTCAGGACAAGCTGAGACTCTGAAAGCTTTGGTAGCATGCCAGGAGTGAGTGCTTTTCAGGAGCTCCTCCTGAATATTATTTTAGATGATATCTTATAAACTCTGCTTCAGCTCACTACATCAGAGATCATATCCTTGAACACAGTAACTTGATACTTCAGATGCTCTGACCTCAAGCTGTTCTACTGGGTCGCCTGTGGTGATGCATCTACTTCTTCAAGTTTATATCAAAGGTTCTAACAATGGGCGCAGCAGTTTTTGGATCTTCCAAGAGGACAATTATAATGCACCTGAAGTTTGGGATGTTGCATAAATCAAAAAGCTTTACAGAAATAATCGAAACTGCATGTCAATAAGAAAGAAAGGTCAAAAAAGAAGAAAAGGGGGGGAAGCAAATAAAAAGAAAGTAAACGAGTAATCAAAAGGATTTTTTTTTTTCTTGGACAACTAATTTTCTGAAAAAGTAATAAAAAACAAATCAAAAATTAAAATCCGGTTAGAGATAAAAAAGAGTGAAGAACTGAGAGCAAAGAGTTTGCAAACTGCCTACAAGGTTTCGGTACAGAAGCATTATTCTTGATGGAGTCCAACATACTTAGCAAGCTTTGAGTGAAGTCCAGCATACTTAAGAGATCCAACAGATGGATTGTGACATTCATGCTACCCTTCTCACTGTCGCACTTACTGAGCACGTGTTATAGGAAGCTGGATAGATATCACCTAAATATTCAGAGCTGCTACCAATGAAGGATCATTTAATCGTTGAAACAATTATCTATATTGCGACTGACTTTTTTGTGTGATGGTTCTGTATGATATACATCATTAAAACCAATAAAGAAAAACCACGCACTGCATGTATCTTCACAATGTCAAACCCTTGGAACAAATTGCTGAAACAAGTCTTTTCATTGCAGCTGATACAACAGAATACGGAGCTGACATTGAAGGATGCCCGAAAGAAGCACTCATTCAGAATTGGATTCGCACAATAAATGAATGAAACATCTTCTATCGCTGTAGAAGGCCAGTGAACAAGTTTTCTTCGTTAGGATCAGAAAATTCATATACAAACTTGATTTATCTCTATGACCAGGCTATTGCTTGGAACCTCCATCAAAGGTGGCTGTGTTGAAGCTTGACATATAATATTCGAATTGATAGGATCGTTGATCAAATGATAATACTGTAGAAGGGATCCCGGTTTATGAGAAGTGTGGTCAGAAGATACATCTCATCCAAGCTGAGACTTCGAGGCAAAATGAAACTTGGAATGGCTTATATCTCACAGATGTCGGTTTGGAAAACATAAACTTCTTCCTATCTGAACCCAAATCAAGGAGGCGATCATAACTGAAGCTCAGAAGATCATTTCAGCTGTTTAAATTTCCTACCGGTAGAATGTTCGATGAGGGATTCTAAGATAACAGAATTTGAGAATAGATAAACACAGAGCAGCAATCTGACATTAAATGCATCGATCATTCCTGTGGATATCTTCTCCTTGCAATCAGATGATTGATTTCAACAGAGAGCAGCTGGCTGATTTCTTTATTAAGAGGATCTGTCTTACTTTCACAACATGATGGACACCAGACCAAATCTCCTGTCTTAACCCCAGCGAATAGACTTAATTAATATGTCCAGGAACATAGTTGCGCATGGATGGTTAAAAGGCGAACAAACTTCCGAGGCGAAGAAATACAGCAGCGAGTTCCGATCCTTAGCAGGGCACGTAACAGAAGCAATGAGTCTGCAAGGTTCATGCCAGCAGGAGATATGTCATTTAAAATGTAAAATTATGCCAGCTAGAAGGCTTGGAAACGCAAAGCTGTCAGCAGTGGATGGACCAAATCAGACAAGCAAATAATTGAAGAACGCACGATTGCTTGAAGGATGCATTCAACTTGCAGGGAAAGAGATACAGCAGCTACCGAGATTCCGGTTCTTCTGGTTCAGATCAAGCTCAAAAAAACTTAGGCGATGCCTAGCTGCGCTCGATTGTAAAAGTACTTCTTCTGCCCTCAATAGTAGGACTACATCCTGTACAGTCTCTGATTCACGGGGGCTCACGGATATCATTCTGCCTTCGGTTCCTCTGCGCATCTGTGAGCGACTACGAGGGAGGAATAAGTGCTGCACTCATGATTCCAAATAAAATAAAGCATTAGCGTGAGGCGATTTAAATAGATGAACAAACTTCGCGTGGAAGCTACGAGAATTCTGTGGCGCGCAAAATCCCCAGCGCGTTTTGGCGTGGAAGCTACGTAGCAAGTCTAGCTCGTCCATAGGAGCCATCTGGCCAAGCAGTCTGTTAAACTTTTTTTTTTTTTAATGGAGGTTCGGCCGAGGCCTACTCCCCCTGATTTTAACTTTGAAATTGCAACTGTAGAAGGAAGGGCATAGTATCCATGAGACCCCCCTTATCCCTAGGAGACATCTGGCCAAGCAGTCTGTTAAAATTTTAAGTTCTAAAGCGTACGTGATATTGATGGTGTTGCCATTAAACCTACATTAACGGAGAACTTTTGGCTTTTTTTTTTAACAAAAGGAAGTTTGGCCTTGGCCTATTCTCCCGAACTTTAATTAAAATAAAGAAGAAAAATTACAAGTGAATGGGACTAGTGCCCATGGGACCCCCCAAATCCCACAATGCAGGGGAGAAGTACGGCAAGCTAGAGGGCATTACAAATGAGGCAGACAAATCTATCATCTCCCTCATGTGGGACCCATTTGGGTTTCAACTTGTTATTTCCGAGGAGATAAATACAGTGATGTCGAAACGGTGGAGATCTCTTATCTCGAGAGATTCTTTTACCTAAAAAAAACAAGGATTTCTCAATCGACCATTCCTTTGGAGTTTGGCCAAAATTGACAGCACATCGCTCCCTCCAAATCTTCCAAAGAGTCTCACCCCTGGTAGCATTCCACAGTCTTGCTGAGCAGTCGACCGCCTCACCCAATAGCGCATGTTGCCACTTTGGGTTCTAAAGCATTTAGCGCTGACATTGATGGCGTTCATTGAATCTACATTGAATGACAGGCTAGCAGCCCTCTTTTTACAATGGAAGATGAAATAAAATTTTGACATCTCCTAATATTCATTGACATTGAATGATCACCACGATAAAGTTCACTCCTACAAAATATGAGAAGTGTTATTAGGAGAAGCGATAGGTTGTTCTTCTGCCTTGTGAAATATTATTAGGGGGAAGTATTTTGGAAGATATGAAAAGAAAGATACGTGATCAATTTTGAAAGATATGAAAAGAAAAATGTGGTCAATTTTGAAGTTCATCTCAAGAAATGGTCAATTGAGAAATCCTTTGGCTTGTTAGGCAAAAGAATATGTATTTGTAACAAGGCAAAAGAATATGTGTTTGTAAGAAGTCCTCTCTCTTTAGACACTAAGGCTTTTGTCTTCGGAATAACAAGATCAAAAGTGAGTGGATTGTTCACAAAGGTGAACAAAAAGTTCATTAATCTTCTCTGTACTCTCTCTAAAACATTGTTTCATGCCAAATTCAAGTTGTCACCATTATTGCACCTTTGGGCCATCCTACCCCTTACTATGTGAGATACAGGGGATCCCAAGGGCACTATGCCCCTTCATTATACAATTGTTCTTTTATTAATTCAAGCAAGGGATATTAGGCCTTGGTCAAACTTAAATAAATAAAATAAAATACAAGAAGTATCAATGTGAAAGCTACCTTATAAGCATTCATGGTATAAAAGTTAGACATAAATTTTTTTATTGTTGGATATTGTCTAAAACAACTAGACCATTCTACTCATAAGTTGTATCCTTGCTATTCAATGGAAGCTCTAAACTTTTTTTTTCGATAAATCGAAACTTCTAGATCGTTTGTGAATCCATAGTTGTGTTTTAACATAGTCATATCACTACAAGGAATACGGGCGCATAGCGACGTTTAAGGCGACACAATTTCATCGCTATAAAATTGCAAAATGTGTCACAAGGAGCGTCGAGCATGGACCGTCGATTAAACAACGAGTCAAACGATGTTTTTTCGATGTGTGGCATGCAGAATTGTTGTTTTGCCTAAGCTCTATCTTATTGTCTCTCTCTGTCTCTGTTTCTCTCTTTCTACATCTTTCTCTCTTTGAATTCTCTCTCTCTCTCTCTATTGCAGGTTATTCAAGAAGCTAACCAAGCAAAAAGTATGGCTAACTATTGTAAGTACAATTTCTATTCTTTGTATATCATTTGAATTGTGTTATTTTCATTAGATAGCATACTCACACTTATTGATATGCACATATACACTTATACATGATGAAGATGCACGTTCACACATATACACATGCACATACACACACATATATACACATAGATACATGTGCACATACACTTACACATACACATGCATATGCACAAACATTTTTACAACCACATAAAAAGACTTACTGTTATACTTTATGGGATATTTGGAATGAAGGTGTAATGCCTTGAGGATTTTAATGTGTTTTGTGTTTTGATTTAGCAGGTGAAGATCCATGAGGGTGTGAACGCGCATGGACTTGGAGATATTTAGAAGAATATTTTTAGAAGATGGTTATTTTTAGTTATTTTTGTAAAAAATAATGGATCGCTTTAGAAAGCAACGTTTTTGTAAAAATAGAAAATTACGAACTTGTAAATAAAGCAAAAACACGCTTTTCGGAGCGCGGTATCTCTTTCTGTCTTTGAGTATTTTTTTCTCTGCGTTCATACGTCTGTTATTCTCTGCGTTCGTGCGTCTGTGGTACCTGGGGCAATAGTGGTATCAGAGCCAATACGTTCGCGGAGGTGGTTGTAGCGTTTGATTGCGATTTGCAGCATTCGGGTCTGTTCGCGATTCGGCGTTCATCTCAGCCGTCTGATCCAGTTGCGGCGTTTGATTGCGATTTGTGGCATCCAATCCGTTCGCGAATCGGCATCCATCTCAACCGTCTGGTCCAGGTTTTTCGTTCATTAAGTTTTTTTTTTTTGGTTTTAGTTCGCCGGTCAAGTTTTTCGAATTTCAACTGTCACACTCTGTACCCTCTGTACCCCCTGTGCTCACTGTGCTCTCTGTGCTCTCTGTACCCCCTGTGCTCTCTGTGCTCTCTGTACCCTCTGTACCCCCTGTGCTCACTATGCTCTCTGTGCTCTCTGTACCCTCTGTACCCCCTGTGCTTTTCGGTTACTCCTTCGGCTTACTCTAATGCGTCGACTAAGGCATAGAACTATGGCATAACTTTGGCATCTTTGGCTTCTCTGGCACTCATGGTTCTCTTGGTTCTCTTGGTTCTGTTGGCAGCCGTTGGCTACGCGCGAACCAATTCTAACATATGAGTGGCAATAAGGTCTTAGTTATTTCCCTAGTTAGCCTAGTTAACCCACATAGTTCCTTATTTAGTATGTAGGGGATTTGAGCCCACAACCTCATACTACCAAGAGATAAGTTTTATTCACTAGGCTATTTCCTCTTTTTGATACTCTATTCCTTTTAATAAATATTTAACATAACTTTTATCTCTCTCTCCTTTTATTTGTTTGTTTATTTATTTATTTATTTTTATTTTATTTTTCTTTTATTTATTTATCACAATACTTCTATTTATTTATTAATAATACTATTATGATTATTATTATTACTATTATTATTATTATTAGTAGTAGTAGTAGTTATTTAAATGTTATTGTTAAACATCTTTTCCTATGTTTAGACCTAGGTTTTGCATCTTTCCATACGGCCATGGACACTACTCAAAATATCGATGATTTTAGTTCCTCACCCCTCCCTAGGGTATCAATTGAGAAACAAGTCGAACTTTTACGACATGAACTTCAACATGCCCAAAATGAAATAAAAGAACGTGATGTTGCACTCCAACAACTACAAAGCGATGACAATAACCTAGTCTGGGTAGTGAAGGCCATTATTACCGCCCAAGAGCAAGGAACACAATCCAAGATTGGTGCCAAAAATTTCCAATTTTCACGATTTGACGGACGAAAAGATGGCTAATTTGTTCTCTCATGGTTATCCCAGTTTGATGATTTCTACTATGATGAATCTTATTCTGAACAGGAAAAAGTGAAATTTGTAACCAACTACTTAGTGGGAAAGGCTCAGTTATGGTGGAATGTTTTGCGCCATAGCACAGATCGCCCCACCACATGGCAAGCCTTTCAAGACAAGCTCAAGGAGTCCTTCCTTCCTCCTCAGTTTCACTTACATGCCCGTCGCTCTTGGACGACTTTTGGATGGAAAGATGGAGATATTGTTTCTACCTATACTGAACGTTTTTGGCAACGTTTATTACTTATACGTTCACTTGAAATGATTCCTGAAGATACTTTACAGCGGAAATATGAAGATGGTTTGGAGATGGGAATCCAAGCTAAGCTCAACACCTTACGTCCGACGACGCTCTATGAAGCTATTTCTTTTGCACATGATGCTGAGAAAGAATTTCAATCTATCACTAAGTCCATTCGCTTACAACAAACACGTCAACGACCACAACTAATCAAACCCACTTTTCCACTCAAGCGTTCCTTTTCTACTTTTTCTTCTCCTCCTTTTCAACGTCCACCTACTTTTCAACGACCACCTATTTTTCAACGACCTCCTCAATCCACTTTTTCCCCAATCCCCAAGACAAACCCCTTACACCCTACCAAACCTCCAACCTTTCAAACTAGGACGATGGATGCCCAACAAAAGAGGTCCCGTATCATTTGTTGGAATTGTGGTAAGATTGGTCACATGCAACCTGGCGGGGCTAAAGTACATAACATGGAGGTCGTTCCTAAAGATATTCAATTTGAAGACATTCAACCTGATTGGACTGAAGACGCATTGGAGCAGGATCTAAGTACCTTGGGTAACACAATTTCTATTCATTCTTTACTTTGCATGCAAGGTACTATTAATGGTAAAGTTGTTAATATTTTACATGATGATGGTAGTTCACATGACTTTATTTCTCACATATTAGTCAAAGATCTCCAATTAACCCCACTTCCTTCTATGTACAAAGTTAAGGCTGCATTCCAAGGAAACAGATATAATGTTACAAGTGAAGTGCATAATGTTCAAATTTGTATAGGCTCATACATGGATAAACGCACATTCTTAATTGCTCCTTTGCAGTCCTATGATGTTATACTTGGTATGCCTTTTCGTCACCATTATAATCCATGCATTGATTATCATACACACACCATGCGTTTTAAGTTTAACAAATCAAGATATCTGTTTGTCTGCGATACATGATTTCCAACCATTCCCATTAATTAGTCATACACAAGTAAAATGTGCATTCCGAAAAGGCTACAATTCATGTATTGTTTTTGTCAATAACATAGTCGATTATATACATACACTTCCTAATACCCATAAATCATTTATGGATTCTTATAAGGATTGTTTTATGGCTGATTTTCCTTCTAAACCTTCGAGAGGATCCCTTGATCATAGTATAGACTTAATTCCTGGTCGTTCTCCTCCCCATAAAACACCTTATAGGCATGGACCTTTGCATCAACAAAAAATAACCAATCAAGTTAAGGATTTACTTCACAAAGGACTTATCAGGCCTAGTTCTTCTCCCTTTGGAGCACCTGTTCTTTTAGTAGAGAAGAAGAACAAGACTTATAGGATGTGCATTGATTATAGAGCACTCAATAAGATCACAATAAAAAATAGATATCCTATTCCTAGGATAGATGATTTATTAGATAAACTTCGTGGAGCACGTGTCTTCAGTAAAATTGATCTTAAATCTGGGTATCATCAAATAAGAATGTCACCAAATGATATTTTTAAGACTTCCTTTCGAACTCAGACCGGTCACTTTGAATTCATGGTAATGCCTTTTGGACTTACCAATGCACCTGCTACATTTGCACGCATGATGAATAATATTTTTCTTGAATACCAAGCTTTTGTTCTTGTTTTCTTCGATGACATACTTGTCTATAGTAAGAATGATGATGAACATGAAGAGCATTTAGCAATAGTTTTTAATTTGTTATGCACCAACCAACTTTATGCAAATCCTGAAAAGAGTTACTTTTTCCAAAGAGAATTAGAGTACTTAGGCCATATTGTTTCACGTCAAGGAGTTCATGTAGATCCAAAGAAGATTAAAGTAATTAAAGAATGGCCTATACCACAATCGGTGAATGATGTTTGCTCTTTTCTTGGATTAGCTAGTTTTTATAGAAAGTTTGTAAAAGGTTTTTCTTATTTAGCCCTCCCACTCACTTTATTATTAAAGAAAAAGTTAAAATTTGCATGGGGATTGCCACAAAACAATCTTTTGAAAAACTTAAACAATCACTTTCTCATGCACCTGTTTTGCAATTACCTGATTTTACACAACCTTTCCATGTAGTTACAGATGCTAGTGGCTCAGGTATAGGTGCTGTATTGGTGCAAAATGATCATCCCATTGCATTTGAAAGTAGGAAGCTTAAACCTTCTGAAAAGAACTACAGTACATATGATAAAGAACTTTTGGCAGTTGTACATGCTTTAAAAATTTGGAAACATTATCTCATGGGTACCGAAGTCATAATCAAAACTGACCAACAAGCTATTAAACATTTACTCAATCAACCATTGATTTCAGATCGACATATCAAATGGGCTTCATACATACAAAATTTTCAGCGTATGATTCAATATCAACCTGGCAAAGCTAATGTTGTAGCTGATGCCCTGAGTCGTTTTCCATCCCCACAAACAAATATTGTTTTTATTAATAACATTTCTGTGGTTCATATTCATTCATTTCATGACATGATTCCTACATATGCATCTGATTTATATTTCTCACAAACATGGAATGCTTTCAATAATTCTACTACATTTAGTGAAGACCATTACACATTTCATAATGGATTCTTGTATTTTGATCATAAGCTATGTATTACACAAGATTTTAAAGAATTTGTTATGAAAGAGATGCATGAACCACCATATATGGGTCATAGGGGCATACAAAGTACTGTTTCTACATGTAAAGAATTCTTCTTTTGGCCAAATATGGAAAAGGATATTACACAATATGTTTCCCAATGCATTGTTTGTCAACGTGTCAAAATACATCATGGTAAACCATTTGGATTATTAATGCCACTTCCCATACCTAATGGGCCATGGGAACAAATTTCTATGGATTTTATTACTGGTCTTCCGACAACTTCATCACATCATGATATGATTTGGACAATTGTTGATAGGTTTAGTAAACAAGCATATTTCATTCCTTGTACGAAAACTCTTTCTGCACCTCAAGCTGCCAAATTATTTATTAAATGTATTTTTCCACATCATGGTTTTCCAAAAGTAATTTTATCCGATCGTGATGTTCGTTTTTGTAATCACTTTTGGGTTGCATTATTTAAAAAATTTAGGCTCTAAAATAGATTTTAGTTCTGCACTTCATCCTGAAAGTAATGGGCAAAGTGAAGCTACGAATAGTACTATTTTGGATCTATTACGTTGTTATTCTTTAGATAATCCAACTAATTGGGATGAGAAACTTTCTTTACTCCAATTTGCATATAATAACACAACACATACCACTACTGGACGTGCACCAAATGAAATTGTGTATGGTAAAAAGCTTCCTACTCCCATGTCTATCATTCAAACTGACATACCTATGGCTGATTCTTTTGCACAAGATCATATTTCTATACTTCATGAGGTTCATGAGCATATTAAAAAGAGTCAGGAACGTTATACCCGTAATATTAATAAGAAACGAGCAGCTAAACAATTTAATGAAAATGATTATGTTTGGTTACGCATAATTAAACGACGTTTGAAAAATATTCTACAACATCCTAAGGTAAAACTTGCACCACGTTATTATGGACCTTTCCGTATTATTCAAAAAATTAATGAGAATGCTTTTAGATTAGATATACCTTCTCATTGGAATATTCATAATCCTTTTCATATCAGTTTATTGAAACCATTTAAAGGAATTTTACCACTCATTCCTATTTTGGATGATCCTCCATTGTTAGAAGAGGATGCTGAAGTTTTAATTCCAGAAAAAATACTTGATCATGATGTTACTACTACACGCACAGGTAATCAATACCATAGATATTTGATTAAATATAAAAATCATTCATTTGAAGAATCACAATG
This sequence comes from Ceratopteris richardii, assembly GCA_020310875.1. Lineage (NCBI taxonomy): Eukaryota > Viridiplantae > Streptophyta > Polypodiopsida > Polypodiales > Pteridaceae > Ceratopteris > Ceratopteris richardii. The sequence continues at coordinate 76,436,181 of CM035434.1, forward strand.
GATTCACAAAACATCACTAATTCCACATTATCATCATTTGATTTCTGCTTATCATTCACAATCACATTAAATTCCAGTTTTCCAGTTCCATGCATGTTTTTTTTAATTTACATGGCACATGCCTATGATTGTTCAGTGATGCGACATGTGATTGGCCATCCATGTCTATTTTATTTTTTATCAACTGAGGTCAATTGCTCGTCAATTGGGCAGCATGTTATACTTTATGGGATATTTGGAATGAAGGTGTAATGCCTTGAGGATTTTAATGTGTTTTGTGTTTTGATTTAGCAGGTGAAGATCCATGAGGGTGTGAACGCGCATGGACTTGGAGATATTTAGAAGAATATTTTTAGAAGATGATTATTTTTAGTTATTTTTGTAAAAAATAATGGATCGCTTTAGAAAGCGACGTTTTTGTAAAAATAGAAAATTACGAACTTGTAAATAAAGCAAAAACACGCTTTTCGGAGCGCGGCCCTCATGTATCTTCTATTCAGGACATAATAGGAATTTACTATAAATACACATGCTCTGGTAGAGTGTCCATCAGAGCATGTGGGGGAAGATTGTACCCAATTTGGTGTCGTCTCTTATCTCTTTCTATCTTTGAGTATTTTTTTCTCTGCGTTCGTACGTCTGTTATTCTCTGCGTTCGTGCGTCTGTGGTACCTGGGGCAATACTTACATGCATGCATTATTGCATATATATATATATATATATATATATATATATATATATATATATATATATATATATATATATATATATATATATACACACACACACACACATTAACATATACTTAAATACATGTATATGCACATCCACATGCATGCACATGGATGCAAATGGAAATGCATCCACACACACATGCATGTTTCATACATATACACATGCATATACATACATTTGTATATGTTTATACACATACACATACATATGCACATATGTATATATACACACACATACACATATATATACTACAACATATGAGGGCCATACCGACGTTGTCCATACCGACGGTCATGCCTTGGCATCGGTATGACCGTTGAAAATGCTTGAAAAGCCACAGATACAATACCGATGGTATGAGTGTCTGTATACGCGTCGATAGTTTACTGGAAATTACCGACGCTTATATCGATGCTTATACCGATGCTCATGCCGATGCTTGTTCGACGCAACATTTTAACCGGACCCGAGAGCAAAAATTCGACATTTGCTCGCATTTTGAATGAAAGCCTGCTACTCTCGAGTTTGCGCGCGCGAACTACATTCTGAGCATATTGTGTACACACATCTCTCTCTCTTTCTCTCTCTCTCTCTCACACTCTCTCTCTCTCTCTCTCTCTCTTTCTCTTTGTCTACACACACCTCTCTATTTCCCTAGATCTGAAATTTTGGTAAGTATCCCATATACTGTAGCATCGTTTCTCTTTCTTTGTGTTTTCCCTTTTTCTAATTTCTCTTCTCTTCAGTTTTGGAGGAGCTTTTTGGCATGAGTTCTTTGGAATTCGACGAAGGACAACATTAAGTGGACTTTGATGACAAAGCTCCAAACAATTACATCGAGGTAAGTGATTGTTTTGTTTTTATTGATATAGAATAAGATAGAGAGAGAGAGAGATGAAACAAAGAGAGAGATCTAGAGAAACATAAAGAGCGAGAGAGAGCGAGAGAGAGAGATATGAAATAGAAAGATAATGAGATAGAGAGAGAGATGCATACATACATACACGCACATATGCATACACATACTCACATACATATTACATACACACATGCATATTACATACACACATGCATATACATACACATACATATTACATACTCACATGCATATGCATGCACACATATACATACATACATGCATATTAAATACACATGCATATTACATACACACACAGATGCATACTCATACTCACATACATACATGTACACACACATATACATACATACATGTACACACACATGTATACATACACACATGCATATGCATACATACATACACACATATTTGCATGTACACACACACATACATACATACACACACATATACATACACACTCACATATGTATACACACACATATGTGCATACACACATGCATATGCACACATACATACACTCTCTCTCTTTCTCTATGTCTTCTTTTTTTTAATTTCTCTTTTCTTTTGTTTTGTAGAAGCTTTTTGGCGGATTCTTTGGGATTTGGCAAGAGACGATGTCGATTGGGCTTTGATGAGAGCGATCTGTTATATGGAGTCAATGTATGGAGGAGGTGTGAACCACCTCTTAGATCCATTTAGATGGATTTACACATGAGTGCCACGTGGCACCCATGTGTAGCTCATTGGACTCATTCAATATTGAGAGAGAGAGTCAAATGGAAAATGTACGCGGCTGGGCGGCATAACATTTTATGGAACTCTGTGTGACCTTGGCGGTAGCTCTGTCTCAAATAATGTGCAGAGAAGAAGACAAAAACTGGGGAAATTCATGGGAGCACGACATTGGTATCAGAGCAAGAAACTAGAACCGACTCAGAAGAATAACTCCGTCTATGAGAAGGAGTTGTATGCAATAGTCCATGCTTTGAAGAAGTGGCGTCATTATTTATATGGTGCCAAAGTTACGATAGTGTTTGATCAAGAGAGCATTAAGTGGCTCTCTAATCAAACAGACCTTAAAGGTCGTAAGGCCCGATGGGCAGAGACCCTTCAAGAATTTGATTATGAGCTTAGGTTTAGGAAGGGAAAGTTTAATGTGGTGGCTGATTCACTTAGCCGCATGCCTATGCTCAATGGACTGAGTTTTACTCAGATAACTAGTGAGCTACTTGAGTCCCTTAGAGGGAAATGTAGGCTTGATCCTGCATATTCCGCGATTTGGGAAGCCATTGAGAATGGGGATCATGATATACGGGTTTCCAGTGAGAATGGAGTATCGATGGGTACTCAAGAAGGATTCAAGTGGAAGAATTACAGTGTCCATGATGGACATCTGTTATATAAAGGAAAGGTGTGTGTCCCTAGAGATACTGAGATGAGACGGCATATTTTGTATGAGTGTCATGACACACCTAGTGCGGGACACCCAGGAGTTAACAAGACTTATGATCTTGTCAAGAGGCAGTTTTATTGGCCTGGACTTCATAAGGACGTCCTAGAGTATGTGCTTAAGTGCAATAAATGCCAGGCCAACAAAGCTGAGAGGTTTAGGATTGGAGGACTACTCCACCCATTGGATATTCCTAATGGGAAGTGGGAGAGTATCTCCATGGACTTTATAGTCAGATTACCTAAGACACAGAGAGGGCATGACTCGGTCTGGGTAATTGTGGATAGGTTAACCAAAATGGCTAGGTTTATTCCGATACGTACTACAGTGAAGACACCATAGTTGGCTAGACTTTATGTAGAGAACCTATACCTGTTATGGTCTTCCTTTAGACCTAGTTTCTGATCGGGATAGGAAGTTTACTAGCCACTTTTGGAGAGCAGTCTTCAAAAGGTTGGATACGAAACTTAGCATGAGTACGGCCAAGCATCCACAGTCGGATGGGCAAACAGAGAGGGTTAACCAAATCCTAGAGGATATGCTTTGAGCATATGTAAATGAAAGGCAAACTAATTGGGAAGAGTACTTACCTATAGTAGAGTTTGCATATAATAGTGCCAAGCACTCTTCCACTGGGCATAGTCCATTTATGCTTATGTATGGGTTTCAGTCAAGAGCTCCTTATGCAGTAGGCTTGCAGAATGAAAAAGTGCAAGCTGCAAAGGACTTCCTGGAAGAGATGAACGATATTCTTAGACTTGCTAAAGACAGCATTAGGAGAGCTCAGGATTGAGCTAGAGCCTATGCTGACCCTCAAAGGAGAGATATCAACTTTGAGGTAGGAGAGCATGTCTATCTTAGAGTTCCATCTAGGTCTGAAACCATGAAGACGGGACCTTGTCCAAAACTATCTCCTAGGTATTGTGGACCGTTCCAAATACTTAAGAGAATAGGAAAGATGGCTTACCAGCTCCAACTTCCACAAAATAGTCAAATCCATCTAGTTTTTCATGTTAGCCGGCTTAAGAAAAGGCTGGGTGAATATGACAACCTCATTCCAGATAGTGAGGTAGTAGAGCCTATTTCTGTTCAATCTATTCCACATGAGACTGCGAGCATACTACGCACTCGAGAGAAACGGACGAGAAGTCACTTGTATAAAGAGTATCTAGTAAGGTGGAAAGATAGTTCAGAAGATAGTGCCACATGGGAGCGGGTTAGTACCCTTCAGAGACGGTTTCCCAATTTTAGACCCAAGAGTATTCTTAAGAGGAAGGATATAGGGAAACAACACAGAGACAGGACCATGTACTTTTTTACATGGTGATTTAGTGGGAGTACTATTCGATTGATTATCTCTTTCTATTAGACCTTCCAATAGCATTTTTGAGGACAAAAATGGAATTAAGGGGAAGGAAATGTTATATGGAGTCAATGTATGGAGGAGGTGTGAACCACCTCTTAGATCCATTTAGATGGATTTACACATGAGTGCCATGTGGCATCCATGTGTAGCTCATTGGACTCATTCAATATTGAGAGAGAGAGAGAGAGTCAAATGGAAAATGTACGCGGCTGGGTGGCAGAACATTTTTGGAACTCCGTGTGAACTTGGCGGCAGCTCTGTCTCGAATAATGTGCAGAGAAGAAGACAAAAATTGGGGAAATTCATGGGAGCACGACACGATCAAAAGAATTACATCAATGTAAGTGATTGTTTTGTTTTTTATTATAAATAGAGATAAAGAGAGAGAGAGAGAGAGAGAGAGAGAGAGAGAGAGAGAGAGAGAGAGAGAGAGAGAGAGAGAGAGAGATGTTTTAGGGTTAGGGTTTTAGGATTAGGGTTTTTGACTTTTACACATATATGAACATAATACATACACACATGCACACATATACACATGCATACATACATACACATACACATACACTCACATCATATATACATACACACATATGCATACACACACATGCATACACACACACATGCATACACACACACATGCATACACACATGTGACATATACATACACACATATGCATGTTTTAGGGTTAGGGTTTAAGGATTAGGGTTTAAGGATTAGGGTTTTTGGCTTTTAAATATATACACACATGCATACATAGATATACACATATAAACACATAATACATATACATATACACATATATATATATACATGCATACACACATACACACACTCACACACACATATACATACACACTCACATATGTGTACACACATATGTGCATACACACATGCATATGCACACATACATACACACTCTCTCTTTCTCTATGTCTTCTCTTTTTTAATTTCTCTTTTCTTTTGTTTTGTAGGAGCTTTTTGGCTGATTCTTTGGGTTTTGGCAAGAGACGATGTCGATTGGGCTTTGACGACAACGATCAAAAGAATTACATCAATGTAAGTGAGTGTTTTGTTTTTTATTATAAATAGAGAAAAAGAGGGAGAGAGAGAGAGAGGGAGAGAGAGAGATGTTTTAGGGTTAGGGTTTTAGGATTAGGGTTTTTGACTTTTACACATATATGAACATAATACATACACACATGCACACATATACACATGCATACATACATACACATACACATACACACACATCATATATACATACACACATATGCATACACACATATGCATACACACGCACACATAATACATATACACATACACACACATGCATACACACATATACACATATAAACACATAATACATATACACATACAACATATATATACACATGCATACACACATACACACACACATACATACATACATACATGTGTATGTATGTATGCATGTGTGTGTGTATGTGTGTATGCATGTGTATATATATGTTGTATGTGTATATGTATTATGTGTTTATATGTGTATATGTGTGTATGCATGTGTGTGTGTATGCATGCATGAGAGAGAGAGAGAGATGCATACACACATACACACATATGACATATGCATGTTTTAGGGTTAGGGTTTTAGGATTAGGGTTTTTGACTTTTACATATATACACACATGCATACACACATATACATATATAAAGACATAATACATATATACATACACATATATATACACATGCATACACACATACACACATATACATGTTTTAGGCCTAGGTCTTCAGGATTAGAGTTTTAGGTTTTTTACATAGATACACATATGCATACACACACATACACATATATATATTCACATACACATATATATACACAAGAATACACACATACACATGTTCTAGGTCTAGGTCTTTAGGATTAAGGTTTTAGGGTTTTTACACATGCATACAAATATTTACACATATACAAATATACACACATAATACATATACACATACACATGTATATACATATGTATACACACATATACATGTGTTCTAGTTGTTGTTTATAAATATCATGTCAATGTGTCTCGTTTCTTTGTATATGGTTCATGATTCATTTCACTCATGTCTTTTGTATTTGAGAGTATGTTTTGCTTTATCAAATCATGTTTTTGTTACCTGTCATACATCTCACATGTAGTTGGGTTTTTCTTGGGCAGAATGTATTGTCTTTTGCTACACAACAACATGGGAATGATGATGTAGCAAGAGACAACACACTCTACCCAAAAAAATTTTTGCAGATATGGTCGTCGGTACAGGCGTCGGTATCCCCAGGCACATACCGATGCTTATACCGACTATTTTGCCCAGGGGCATACCATGGCTTATACCGACACTTATACTGTCGCTTATACCGACGCTTATACCGTCGCTTATACCGACGCTTATACCGTCGCTTATACCGTTGCTTATACCGACATTTATACCGATGCTCATACCGACACTCATACCGACGCTTATACTAGCGCTTTGGTTCCGATGCCTACACCGACCCTTACATCGACGTCGGGGCAAAATTACGCCCGTTCATTTTCTTCGGTAGAAGCCTCGGTATACGACCGATCTGTTGTAGTGATACACATATATATGCACATACGTACACACACATATACACATGCACATACATACATATACACATATACATGCACATCCACACATATACATGCACATACATATACACACACATACACATGCACATGCACATACTCATATACACACATATACACTTACACATGCACATGCACATGCACATACATACATATACACAGACATACACATGCACATACATACATATACACACACATACACATGCACATACATACATATACACACACATACACATGCACATACATACATATACACACACATACACATGCACATACATACATATACACACACATACACATGCACATACATACATATACACACACATACATATACACTTACATACACACATATGAATGAATTATATAATTAAAGTACTAAAACACATGCTTAATATAAACAATAATAACAATCAATAGAACAAAACTTTTCATTACTTAATACCATACACACAATTCAAAACATAACTGAAATGAAAAATATATAGATAAATATATATATATATATATATATATATATATATATCAATGTAAATACATATAATCCAATGTCATAATCAAGAATCCTAATCATCATCATCATGATCATCATCATCATCAGCAGCATCATGATCATCCTGATCATCCTCATCATCATGATCACCCTGTGACGATCGAGATCGTCCCTTCTGTGTTTGTCTCTCCACCTCCTCCATATCTTCCTCTCCATAATACTCTTGTATTACATATAACAAACATAAATAAGTAAAACAATTAAACCGTTCATAAAAATAAAATAATTATATAAAATTTAATAATACTCACAAAGGCATCCAGATGATCTCGCATATACTTGCTCAAATGCCGATATCCAAAATGTGTAGCATACTCGATCTCATGTTTCGTAGGATATCAGCCATAATCCTTTCGCTGCATTGAAACAAATAAAAAAGATTAGTTTGTTGCATTTTAACTAAAATAAAAAATATACTCACAATAACACATATACTTACAAATGTAGCTACAAAACCATGATGGCCCATTTGGCCTAGGTGCGATGTGTGGCCCGACTCAACTCTCTTCTTTGTTGTAACCTGTTTATTTAAGAAAACATAAATACATAAATTATGTAAAAAATTATTAGAATATATGAAAATTATAAATATAAACTATTAATTTGTATACCTTCTACTAAGGAAATGACTCCTAAAGACGTAGCTGTCTACAAAAAAATTGCCACATCTCAGGTGGTATGTTAGGTTGCCTCTTATTTTTTTCCACCATACAATGTCTCCTATTAATTTAATCTCAAACAAAAAAAAAAATCAGAATACATACACATATATACACACACATACTCACATACACATATACATGCAAACATATACGCATACATATATGCATACATATGACATAAACACACATATACATATCCACATATATACGCACACACACATGCATGCATGTACACTCATTCATACAAAATACATGCATTTATCCCATAATAATGTGTATTTGTGTATATGTGAATATGTGTGTATGTGCAAATGTGTATATGTGAATATGCGTGTATGTGTAAATATGTATATGTGAATGTTTATGTATGTAAATAATCAGATTATTAATATCAAATACCATTATTTGTAGACTCTGATCAATCAGATGGAACTCCACCACCGTCTCCTCATCGTGCAATGATTATATACTGTAAGTATATCAAAGATTTAATTTTAAATATATTTGATGGATACATAACTTATATATTTTTTTGTTTCTTATTATTGTTAGATTCTAATCAATCAGAGGGTACTCCACCACCTCCTACCCATGCAACGACTTCACATGTGTCCTCCGATAGGAATTATGATGAATTTTACTATCAAGAGCATATTATATGTTGGTCTAACTCTTGTTATGGCACGTATCGAAGACCACGATTGGAATGTATCGAACATGAGGTAGAGTATGGTACTTTTGAGCATGCACCATCACCTGGTCAACGTGATAATGCTTGGGTATGTATTTTTTATATAAATTAATGTCATTATTTTATTTAAAAACAATATACAAAATCAAATTATTGTTGATATACACGAATACTTGCTCGATGATGATGATGATGATAATTTTTCTCACAATGTTAATATACCTCGTACACGTCATGGACTTGCTGTTCATCAATTATAAGCAGAGGTTTCTAGAAATCCTCTACCTCCTGGTTTAGAGACTGAAATGGCTGGAGATTATCCATTGCCAGCTCGTGATCGTTCTCTAGTACAAACATATGATAGAAGAAGATATGGAGGATGGAATAGAGGACCACTTCCTTTAGATGGAGAGGTTTTCAACTTTTGGGGTAATCGCTATATAATTGCTCCATCCACTGTTACTAATGTTAGTCATGGTCTCTTTATTGTAAAGGATTTGTATGTGCCTCCGAACTCTAAAGTCACTCTTATGTCATTTTGTGGTGCTATATATGGATGGGGATTGGCATCGACTTTCACGTTATGTTCAAAGCATGAGTACTTATGGAATATGCTTGAACGCAACATCCCTTACTAGTAGAAGGATTTTACATGCAGAAAATGAAAGATTATATATTGATGGAAGACCTTACACACATGGAATATAGCAGGTTTAATAAATAGTAGTGGAGGGTTACATAATAGTTCAAGGACTAAATGCACATTTGAGGAGCGTGAAAATAGTTATGAATCACCATAGATGAGTAGAGATGTATCAAGATACATAGTTGTCAATGCTATTATTACATTACATGTTGGTGATGAACTATTAGTGAATTATGGATGGTGTAGACCTCCAAGAGCACCTTTTAGCTAGAGAGAATAAAAATTTTATATCCATATTTAATAACTTATATATTTAATTTTATGTTTAAAGTTTACTTTTTATTCATTTATGGAATAGTAATGAATTTTATTTATATGTGTAGATTCCAACGTATGATGTTGATGACATTCCTCCACACCATTCACAATTGCAAGCAAGACCTCATTTATTAGAAGCTTCTATGAGGAGGCTACGCAAAAGTGATCTTGTGGAATATGCAAGGTTGAAAGATCTATATTCAAAAGAAGATAAAGTACAAGATTTGTGCGACAATGATGAAGATGATGGCATGGCATATTTTATTGAGGATTGGTATCAAAATGACAGCGAGAGCATTGATATTTCTAAAAATGAAAAATATCTTCGAGAGGAATGTCTAAAGCATGTATATGAAGGAAGTCGTTTGACACGATTAAGTGCAAGCTTACTTATTCTCAATCTTCAAAATCGTTTTGGATGGAGTAATGTATCTGTTTCGACACTATTAAGGTCAAATTATACACACATATAAACATACACACATACACATGTTAGGAGAGTAAGGTCAAATTATAGATACCTGTATCGAATGAAGATGTTTTGTCCATCTAACCTTTAGAATTATCCACCCAACCTTTAGAATCTTCTTTACACATATGTTTCTCCTATTTTAGTCGACCTAATACCTGTGCTGCTAACTCTTTTGAATACAAATATTAAGTATCAGTTAGCTATGCAAGTATTAAGTCATATGTAAAATGGGAGGAGCAAATTTATCTCGAAGATTTTGAAAGAATGGAAAAATAATTTTAAAGGATGTATGGCCGGACAAAAAGTGTCCATTCAATGCAGGTTTTTATTCTTACTTTAGATAAGGTAAGAACAAGAACTTTCATTGAATGGACACTTTTTGTCCACCCATCTTTTAAAACTATTAATGCATTTTTCAAAATATTCGCGATAAATTTGATCCTCCTATTTTACATATGACTTAATACCTTCATAGGTAACTGATACTTAATATTTGTAAACAGCTTAGCAAGACAGGTAATAGATTGACTATAAAATGGAAAACCGCCAGATGATTCAATGGTCTAGATATGAAAATCTGCAAACCACAATATACAAAAAACAATTAAAAACGAAATCAAATATACACAGCTACACATGCATACATACATATACATGCATACACATTCATATATATAGATACATACATACACATTCATACATATACATACATACATACATACACATGTATACACCCATACATATACATATATGCATACATATACACATACATATATATACATACATATACACCTATAAAACACATATACATACATATATACATATACACATCACATATGTATACGCATGCACATGCATATACACATACACATACACATAAGCATACACACAAATAAAATTATAAGCATATATATATATGTATATTTATTTATTTACTTTTTTTAATATATCTTTTTTTTTATGAACTTATAGGTTATTATCTAAAAAGTTTTTACCAAGTCAGAATATCCTTCCTACCTCAAATGATGAAATGAAAAAGATAATCAACAATCTTGGTATATATTATCAATGTATACATGCATGTCCTAATGATTGTATTTTATATAGAGGTGAATATGTAGACTCTTTGACATGTCCCAAATGTCAATCTCCTCAATATAAGGGCGAAGATGGTAAAGTCCTAAAAAAAGTATTGAGACATTTTCCATTGGCTCCACGGATTAGACATATGTTTCAAAGCCCCAAATTATCAAAGCTTTTGACATGGGGACATGATCATAAAAGATATATTACGGTTCGTGGTATTGTGGCTTGCACTATTCACGATTTTCCAGGATATGGTGTTTGTTCAAGTATTGATGTGTATTTTTATTCAATATGCATATAAATAAATATGATTTAATCTAATTATATTTTTATCGTTTTCATGATGCAAGAATATCTACTAAGGGTTATAAAGCTTGTCCATATTGTGGTGATTGGTTGAGATCAATATATAGTAAGAATCTCAACAGAAGTATTTATCTTCGACATCGATGATTATTGCCTGATGATCATCCATTAAGATCTAAAAGAGAAGCGATACATTTTAATGGAAAGCTTGAAACAGGTCAGTGTCCAAAACCTATGATGCCTATGGATTGGTATAAAAAATGAACAGATGGACCTCAGATAGATCCAGAATTAGAAATCTTCAGTGATGATGAAGATAATGAGTATGTGAAGAGAGATAAAGGAAAATTGGCACTCGTAGAGAACATATCAATATGGTATTCTTTGGAGTATTGGAAAGAGTTAAAAGTATGTCATCTTCTTGATCCTATGCATATATTCAAGAATATTGGTTATTCACTATGGCAGCATCTTCTTGGACTAAAAGATACCATAGCATCAAGGAATGGTTTGAAAGATCAAAAATCAAAACCAAAATTATGGCCAGTTTTTTATAGACATCGACAGGAAATGACTTATGCACCTGCTCCTTGGGTACTTACAACAAAAGAGATACAGACTATCAACAATAGAATTCAATTGATTAAGACTCCTACAGGATATGGAGCATCTTTTCAAAACATGTTTACTATGGATGATAAGAGGTTATCTGGGTTAAAGACCCATGGCTGGCATAACTTTTTGAAACATATTTTACCTTTGGTTATCGATGGATGTACAACGAAAGGAGTACGAGATGTGATCTATCGTCTTGGATCGTTTATAAGGTAATTATGATACTTTTATATTTAATATGTATGAATATTGGATATCCTTTATTTTTTAATTAACTTCTTTATAATTTTTTTTATGATATGTATAGGTGAATTACATCAAAAGAGATTGACAAAAACTCGATCCCACAAAAAAAACATGAATCCAAAGAGCTACTATGTTTGATGGAGAAAGAACTTCCTACTTCATTTTTTGATATTCAGGTTCATTTATTAGTCCATCTTGTAGATGAAATAGAGATTGCAAGTGTTGTCAACACTCAATGGATATTTTGGATCGAGCGATTTATGGGAATATTAAAAGGTTATGTGCGACAAAGAGCGAAACCAGAAGGATCCATGGCAAAGGGTTGTATGCTTGAAGAGTGCATGTATTACATTAGTGAGTACCTTGAAAGAGTTCATGAAGAAGCTCCATGTGCATGGACCAATGAGTCTTCTTCAAAAATAACAGATGAGGTATTATCAGGTAAGGAAGTTCCATTTTTATTTACATTTCAAGAAAAAAAATGATGTTTCTACTTTTGTAGCATATAATAGCGAATGCATGCAAGCATTCCATAGCGAGTACGAACATGAAGAAGCTCCATGTGCATGGACCAATGAGTCTTCTTCAAAAATAACAGATGAGGTATTATCAGGTAAGGGAGTTCCATTTTTATTTACATTTCAAGAAAAAAAATGATGTTTCTACTTTTGTAGCATATAATAGCGAATGCATGCAAACGTTCCTCAGCGAGTACTAACAGGAACTTCAAAATCTCCGAAATAAAAGGTGAAGAAACAAAAGATATAGACGTAATCTCGATAATAATGAGATTATAGATATATCTTCTTTCATGGATTGGCTATATAGTTGTTTGCAATGCGCCAACGCAAATAATGAAGAAATCTAAGACGAGCAAAGAGAGTTAATGATAGGTTGTGAACAAAAGGTAATTTTATTTTAAAAATATTTTATTTTTTTCATATATGTATATTAGTTTCTAATTACTAATTTAATTTTTGTTGCAGGCTCGAATGTTCACTAATATGTGGGCTTTTGGATAGCATATTAGAATCAAAGCCATTGATTCTTTACTTAAAACAGAGGATTCTAGTATTGTTGCTTCTTTCAAGCAACTATCACGTGCTAGCTCAAAAGACACGAACCTTATAGATGGCGGACTTGGTTATGTAGGAACTATTGTTGGTATCTACGAAATTTCATTTTGTACATTCAAACAGGTAGAAAAAATTTTATATTTTCTATGATAGAGTTAGTTATTTTTTTAAGCACCTAATAATGGGTTTTTGTTTTTATATATTTTGATAGGTCATTTTGAAGGTTGACTGGTTTCGAGCTGAGTATAAAGGTAGTAATTCCACATTAAGAAAGGAATTATCTAGGTTTTGGGCAATTGATTCTTCCAAGGTAATCCGATCTACTAAAGAACCATATATTCTTCCTAGGTATATTGAACAAGCATTTTTTTATAAAAACACAGATGCTCACCCTTGGTGGCAAGTCATTCATGTTCAACCTAGAGGTAGTTCATTGTTTGAACAGTTTATTGTTAGAGAGATCGAAGAAAGTCCTCTTGATAATTCAACATCAGATACTGATACATCAACATCTGAAAGAGAAATTAGAATCATTATACGTGATAATGATACCAATCTTTTTTATGAAGAGGATAATACTCTACATGCTGATTCTACTGATGAGGAAGAAGAATTACCAGAAATCGATATTAATCCATCAATAAATGATGTGACTCATGAGAACACAGATTTAACAATAGAAGAAATAAATGAAATCAATAAGGATAATGAAGATGAGACTATATTGATATCTTACCAAAATGATGGCAATAATGAAAATGTATGAGCAGATTAGATAGTAAATTCTACTCTAGTTATCAATCAATAACTTGAAGCTTCTGAATGGATATCAGATAATTGATTTTTTATTCAACTTGAATAACAATGAATCCTACTAGAGAGATGAAAATCATGTTGTTTTGAGTTAGAACATGAAGCTCGGGGGTATGCCTAATTATTTTATATATAGCTTTATCTTCGAGGAGCAGATTTTTATCATGTATGTATGCATATGTGTGTGTATTCATGTGTATTATATGTATACATATGTTAGTATGCATATATATGTATTTCATGTATATGTATGTGTGTGCATGTGTGTGATATATGTATACATGTGCTAGTATGCATATGTGTATATATGCATATGCATTTATGTAAAATATTCATGTATTCATGTAATATATGCAAATGTTTATAATTGTGTATGCATGTATAAGTATACATTTGTGCATGTAGACATGTATATGTGATGTGTACATGTATATATGTATATGTGTCTATGTGTAAATGTGTACATGTAAATATGTATGCATGTATATATATATTTATGTGTGTATCTAGGCATGTATGTGTGATGCATAATGTATCTACTCCATTTATATATTTATGTATGTGCATCTACAGATGTGTATATATCTTTATATATATTATGATCCTCGTTGATTCGAGTAGCTATATATAGAGTCATAAGGTTGGAAGGAGAGACATCTCTCTAGTAGGACGTCAGAGGAATAGATGAAATGTGTACATATACTTCAATCATATGGCTAAAAGGCTGAATTAGAGTTTTTAAATTAGGGTTTTAAAACCCTAATATCAAACTTAGTGTTTTCAAATTAGGATTTTTGAAATAGGTTATATATATATATATATATATATATATATATATATATATATATATATATATATATATATATATATATATATATATATATATATATATATATATATATATATATATATATATATATATATATATATATATATAGAGATATCTAAGTGTGTGTGTGTGTGTGTATATATATATATATATATATATATATATATATATATATATATATATATATATATATATATATATATATATATATATATATATATATATATATATATATATACACACACACATACATACATACATACATACATACATACATATATATATATATATATATATATATATATATATATATATATATATATATATATATATATATATATATATATATACATATAGATATATCAGTGTGCATGCAGGTGTGTATGTATGTGTTTCTATATGTGTGTATGCATGTGTATATGTATATATGCATGTAAATATGATTATATGAGTCTATGTGTGTGTACATATGATTATGCATGTGTATGTGTATGTGAGTATGTGTATGTGTCTATGTGTATTCATCATATGTGTGTAACTCCATGCATGTGTATGTATGTGTGTATGTATAAATGTGCATGTATGTGTATATGTGTGTAAATGTGCATGTATGATGTATATGTGTGTGTATGCGTGTATTTGTACCTCTAATCTCACTCTTTTCTCTCTCTCTCTCAAATATACATACATACATACATACATAAACACACATACTCATATCCACGTATATATACATAAAAGCAATGTGTACCGTGCATTATCGAGACTATGAGCCATAAGTGATGCATCTCTTTTAGACACCACTTATGCGACCATCCTGTCCCAAACTCTGTCTCAAGTGAACTAAGTACATATTTTTTATCCCTCTCATCATGCTCACTACAAAAATAAAAAAAATCATGTAAATAAAACAAATAAAACATAAAATATTTATTTCAATTTATATGTAAAATTTATACTTACTTCCACAGTAAGTGGACAAGGTGCAGGTAAGAGTTGCATAATGCCCGCATTCTTCTCTTGAACTCCAATTCATTCCCTATGTACACAATGTTCCCCTCTAGCTCTATATCGCACTCTAGCCCTAATGTGCGTATGCATGTCCTCATAGACAACTCTACTCTGCTATCATGATCTGGAGGTGGTATAGGTGTCTTGAAAATAGATAGATAAAAATAAATAAAAATATGTGTTATAATATCATTAAAAAAGTTTATGAAGAAAAAACATACCTATGAGCAGATAGCTATCTTCGTGCATGTGGAGCCGCAGAAGAGCCCTCCTCTGATGGCTCGGTAAGCATCTGGATTGTATAATCCAACTCATCATCAAGCACTTTGAGTACTCATGCATGATGATCCCCAGAGTATTAGACGGAGCTCTTGCTCTCATAAGACTTTTTATGAGAGTGAGTTTCGCCTTTCTCTCTCTACTAGGATCCATTATACCTAACATATAAAACAAAATGGGTTAGAAATCAATATATATATGTGTACATATGTATGTGTGTATATGTGTATGGTGTATATGTGTATGGTGTATATGTGAGTGTGTGTATGCATGTAAACATGTATGTATGCATATGCATGTGCATTATGTATGCAAATGTATGCATGTGTGTGTATGCATGTAAGTATGTATGTATGTATATACATGTGTATCTGTATATATGTGTCTATGCATTTGTATGTATGTGTGTATGTGTCTGTGTAAGTGTGTATGTGTCTATGTGTGTATATGTGTGTGTCTATAATATATATATATATATATATATATATATATATATATATATATATATATATATATATATATATATATATATATATATATATATATATATATATATATATATATATATATGTGTGTGTGTGTGTGTGTGTGTGTATGTATGTATGTCTATATGCATGTGTATGTGTGTGTGTATCTTCGTGTGTGTAAGTTTGTATGTGTGTATGTCTGTGTGTATGCATGTGTAAGTGTGTCTGTGTATGTGTGTGTGTGTCTATGTGTGTGTGTAAATCTGTGTATATATGCGTGTATGTGTATATGTGTATATGTGTGTATGTGTCTATGTGTGTGTATGTATCTATGTGTGTGTATGTGTGTATGTGTATGCATGTAAGGATATATCTATGCATATGCATGTGCATTATGTATGCATATGTATGCATGTGTGTGTATGTGTGTGTATATGTTTATATGTTTGTGTATGCATGTAAGTATGTATGTATGCATATGTGTGTGTATGCCTATGTATGCATGTAAGTATGTATGTATGCATATGCATATGCATTATGTATGCATGTATGCATATGTATGCATGTATGCATATGTATGCATGTATGCACATGTATGCATGTATGCACATGTATGCATGTATGCACATGTATGCATGTATGCACATGTATGCATGTATGCACATGTATGCATGTATGCACATGTATGCATGTATGCACATGTATGCATGTATGCACATGTATGCATGTATGCACATGTATGCATGTATGCATGTATGCACATGTATGCATGTATGCATATATATGCATGTATGCATATGTATGCATGTATGTGTATGTGTGTGTATGTCTCTTTACGTGTGTGCGTGTATGTGTGTGCGTCTCTCTACGTGTGTGTGTCTATGTGTGTATATGTATGTGTGTGTATGTGTGTATGCATGTAAGCATGTATGTATGCATATGCATATGCATTATGTATGCATGTGTGTGTATGTGTGTGTATGTGTGTGTATGTCTCTCTACGTGTGTATGCATATGTATGCATGTGTGTGTATGTGTGTGTATGCATGTAATTATGTATGTATGCATATGCATATGCATTATGTGTGTATGTGTCTATGTGTGTACGTGTGTGTGTGTAAGTGTGTGTATGCATGTGTATGTGTATGTAAATCTGTGTGTATGTGTGTGTATGTGTCTATGTGTATGTATGTGTCTATGTGTGTGTATGTGTATGCATGTGCATTATGTATGCATATGTGTGTGTATGTGTATGCATGTATCTATGCATATGCATGTGCATTATGTATGCATGTAAGTATGTATGTATGCATATGTATATGCATTATGTATGCATATGTATGCATATGTATGCATGTATGTGTATGTGTGTGTATGTCTCTCTATGTGTGTGTACACATATATGTGTGTGTGTGTCTATGTGTGTATGTGTGTGTGTATGCATGTAAGCATGTATGTATGCATATGCATGTGCATTATGTATGCACATGCATGTATGTGTGTATGTTGTCTGTATGCATGTGTATGTGTGTGTGTAAATGTGTGTGGATGTGTGTGTAGGTGTTGTGTGTATGTGTGTGTGTGTATATTTGTGTGTATGTGTGTGTGTGTGTCTATGTGTGTATGTGTGTGTGTCTATGTGTGTATGTGTGTGTGTCTATGTGTGTATATACGTGTGTATCTATATATATATATATATATGTCCGTGTGCATATGTATGTGTGTAAATGTGTATGGAGGTGTGTGTGTAAGTGTGTATGTGTCTATGAGTGTGTATGTGTTTGTGTGTGTGTATGTGTCTATGTGTGTATGTGTATGCATGTATGTATGCATATGCATGTGCATTATGTATGCATATGTGTGTGTATGTGTGTGTATGCATTATGTATGCATATGTGTGTGTATGCATTAAGTATGTGTATGTATGCATGTGCATATGTATGCATATGTGTGTGTATGCATGTAAGTATGTATGTATGCATATGTATATGCATTATGTATGCATATGTATGCATGTATGTGTATGTGTTTGTATGTCTCTCTATGTGTGTGTATGCATATATGTGTGTGTATGTGTGTGCACGTATGTGTGTGTGTATGTGTGTATGCATGTGTATGTGTGTGTATGCATCATTATGTGTGTATGTGTCTATGTGTGTGTGTGTATATGTGTGTATGTGTGTGTGTCTATGTCTATGTGTGTGTGTCTATGAGTGTGTATGTGTTTTATGTGTGTGTATGTGTCTATGTGTGTGTATGTGTCTATGTGTGTATGTGTATGCATGCATGTATGCATATGTGTGTGTATGCATTATGTATGCATATGTGTGTGTATGCATTATGTATGTGTATGTATGCATGTGCATTATGTATGCATATGTGTGTGTATGCATGTAAGTATGTATGTATGCACATGCATATGCATTATGTATGCATATGTATGCATGTATGTGTATGTGTGTGTATGTCTATGTGTGTGTATGCATATATGTGTGTATGTGTGGATGTGTGTGTATGTGTGTGTGTATGTGTGTGCATGTATGTGTGTGTATGTGTGTATGCATGTGTATGCGTGTGTGTATATGTGTGTGTATGTGTGTGTGTGTGTGTCTATGAGTGTGTATGTGTTTGTGTGTGTATGTGTCTATGTGTGTGTATGTGTCTATGTGTGTATGTGTATGTGTATGTATGTATGCATATATGTGTGTATGCATTATGTATGCATATGTGTGTGTATGCATTATGTATGTGTATGTATGCATGTGCATTATGTATGCATATGTGTGTGTATGCATATATGTGTGTGTGCATGTATGTGTGTGTGTATGCATGTATATGTGTGTATGTGTGTATATGTGTATATGTGTGTGTATGTGTGTGTTTCTATGTGTGTGTGTATGCATATGTATGCGTGTGTATGTGTGTGTGTGTGTGCATGCATACTTGGCTTCAACGAGTGCGCTCTTGGTCTCTCTCTCTCTCTCTCTTGTGCGTCCAAATCCGAGCACATTTGTGCCGGGAGAAATCGATTTTTTTTTTTAACATTCCAGAGCGTCGTTTATGCGAAGCTAAAACAACCAGTTTGCCAACATCGCAAATAGCGTCGCTAATTAGCGACTCTATTTGCGACGCATAGTTTTAGCATCGCATAAGTGACGCTAATATTGCTTATGCGATGATTGCTCATTAAAAAAAAAACAAAACAAAACAAAAATAGGACCGTCGCTTATGCGACAGTAGCATCGTATAAGCGACGGATCCCGTTTTTTTTTTCAATTCGGGGGCGTCGCTACGCCCCCCTATTTCTTGTAGTGTATTGCCTATTTTGGACAATTTAAACCATAAAACAAGTTATAATTTTTTATATGCATTCAAAATTAGTGTTTTCAAATTAGGATTTTTGAAATAGGTTTTATTTATTTATTTATTTATTTATATATATATATATATAGATATCTAAGTGTGTGTATATATATATATATATATATATATATATATATATATATATATATATATATATATATATATATATATATATATATATATATATATATACATATATGTATGTATGTGTTTCTATATGTATATATGCATGTAAATATGATTATATGAGTCTATGTGTGTGTACATGTGATTATGCATGTGTATGTGTATGTGTCTATGTGTATTCATTATATGTGTGTAACTACATGCATGTGTATGTGTGTGTAAAAATGTGCATGTATGTGTGTATGTATAAATGTGCATGTATGTGTATATGTCTGTAAATGTGCATGTATGATGTATATGTGTGTGTATGCGTGTATTTGTACCTCTAGTCTCACTCTTTTCTCTCTCTCTCTCTCATATACATACATACATACATAAACATACATACTCATATCCACATATATATACATAAAAGCAATGTGTACCGTGCATTATCGCGACTATGAGCCATAAGTGATGCATCTCTTTTAGACACCACTTATGCGACCATCCTGTCCCAAACTCTGTCTCAAGTGAACTAAGTATATATTTTTTATCCCTCTCATCATGCTCACTAT
Organism: Ceratopteris richardii; assembly: GCA_020310875.1. NCBI lineage: Eukaryota > Viridiplantae > Streptophyta > Polypodiopsida > Polypodiales > Pteridaceae > Ceratopteris > Ceratopteris richardii. The sequence continues at coordinate 76,457,366 of CM035434.1, forward strand.
ACAAAAATAAAAAAAATTATGTAAATAAAACATAAAATATTTATTTCAATTTATATGTAAAATTTATACTTACTTCCATGATAAGTGGACAAGGCGCAGGTAAGAGTTGCATAATGCCTCCATTCTTCTCTTGAACTCCAATCCATTCCCTATGTACACAATGTTCCCTTCTGGCTCTATATCGCACTCTAGTCCTAATGTGCCTATGCATGCCCTAATAGGCAACTCTGCTATGCTATCATGATCTAGAGGTGGTATAGGTGTCCTGAAAATAGATAGATAAAAATAAATAAAAATATGTGTTATAATATCATTAAAAAAGTTTATGAAAAAAAAACATACCTATGAGCAGATAGCTATCTTCGTGCATGTGGAGCTGGAGAAGAGCCCTCCTCTGATCGCTCGGTAAGCATATATATGTGTGTATGTGTCGATGTGTGTGTATGTGTGTGTGTCTATGTGTGTGTGTCTGTGTGTATCTGTATGTATATACGTGTGTATCTGTATATATGTGTCTATGCATTTGTATGTATGTGTGTAAATGTGTGTGTATGTGTCTGTGTGTGTATGTATATATATATATATATATATATATATATATATATATATATATATATATATATATATATATATATATATATATATATATATTATGCATGTGTATGTGTGTGTGTAAGTTTGTATGTGTCTATGTGTGTATGTGTTTGTTTATATATGTGTGTATGTATCTTTGTGTGTGTAAGTTTGTATGTGTGTGTGTAAATCTGTGTATATATGTGTGTATGTGTCCATGTGTGTGTATGTATCTATGTGTGTGTATGTGTCTATGTGTGTATGTGTATGCATGTAAGCATATATCTATGCATATGCATGTGCATTATGTATGCATGTGTGTGTATGTGTGTGTATAGGTTTATATGTGTGTGTATGCATGTAAGTATGTATGTATGCATATGCATATGCATTATGTATGCATATGTATGCATGTATGCATATGTATGCATGTATGTGTATGTGTGTGTATGTCTCTTTAGGTGTGTGTGTATGTGTGTGTGTGTGTCTATGTGTGTATATGTATCTGTGTGTATGTGTGTGTATGCATGTATGCATATGCATATGCATTATGTATGCATGTGTATGTATGTGTGTGTATGTGTGTGTATGTGTGTGTATGTGTGTGTATGTGTGTGTATGTCTCTCTACGTGTGTATGTGTGTATGCATATGTATGCATGTGTGTGTATGTGTGTGTATGCATGTAATTATGTATGTATGCATATGCATTATGTGTGTATGTGTCTATGTCTGTACGTGTGTGTGTATGTGTGTGTGTGTCTATGTGTGTATGTGTGTGTATGCATGTGTAAGTGTGTGTAAATCTGTGTGTATGTGTGTGTATGTGTCTATGTGTGTGTATGTGTATGAATGTGCATTATGTATGCATATGTGTGTGTATGTGTATGCATGTAAGTATGTATGTATGCATATGTATATGCATTATGTATGCATATGTATACATGTATGTGTATGTGTGTGTATGTCTCTCTATGTGTGTGTACACATATATGTGTGTGTATTTGTGTGTATGTGTGAGTATGTGTGTGTGTGTCTATGTGTGTATGTGTATGTGTGTATACGTGTGTATGTGTGTGTATGCATGTAAGCATGTATGTATGCATATGCATGTGCATTATGTATGCATATGCATGTGCATTATGTATGCATATGCATGTGCATTATGTATGCATATGCATGTGCATTATGTATGCATATGCATGTGCATTATGTATGCACATGCATGTATGTGTGTATGTGTGTGTATCTATATATATGTGTCTGTATGCATGTGTATGTGTGTGTAAATGTGTGTGGATGTGTGTGTGTAGGTGTGTGTGTCTATGTGTGTGTGTGTATATTTGTGTGTATGTGTGTGTGTGTGTCTATGTGTGTATATACGTGTGTATCTATATATATATGTGTCCGTGTGTGTGTAAATGTGTATGGATGTGTGTGTGTAAGTGTGTATGTGTCTATGAGTGTGTATGTGTTTATGTGTGTGTATGTGTCTGTGTGTGTGTATGTGTCTATGTGTGTATGTGCATGCATGTATGTATGCATATGCATGTGCATTATGTATGCATATGTGTGTGCATGTGTGTGTATGCATTATGTATGCATATGTGTGTGTATGCATTAAGTATGTGTATGTATGCATGTGCATTATGTATGCATATGTGTGTGTATGCATGTAAGTATGTATGTATGCATATGCATATGCATTGTGTATGCATGTATGTGTATGTGTGTGTATGTCTCTCTATGTGTGTGTATGCATATATGTGTGTGTATGTGTGTGTATGTGTGTGCGTTATGTGTGTGTGTATGTGTGTATGCATGTGTATGTGTGTGTATGCATCATTATGTGTGTATGTGTCTATGTGTGTATGTGTGTGTGTGTATATGTGTGTGTGTATGTGTGTGTGTCTATGTCTATGTGTGTGTGTGTCTATGAGTGTGTATGTGTTTATGTGTGTGTATGTGTCTATGTGTGTGTATGTGTCTATGCGTGTGTATGTGTCTATGTGTGTATGTGTATGCATGTATGTATGCATGTGTGTGTATGCATGTAAGTATGTATGTATGCATATGCATATGTATGCATGTATGTGTATGTGTGTGTATGTCTATGTGTGTGTGTATGCATATATGTGTGTGTATGTGTGTATGTGTGTGTATGTGTGTGTATATGTGTGTGCATGTATGTGTGTGTATGTGTGTATGCATGTGTATGTGTGTGTATGCATCATTATGTGTGTATGTGTGTATGTGTGTATGTGTCTATGTGTGTGTGTATATGTGTGTGTGTGTCTATGTGTATGTGTGTGTGCCTATGTGTGTATGTGTTTATGTGTGTGTATGTGTCTATGTGTGTGTATGTGTCTATGTGTGTATGTGTATGTATGTATGTATGCATATGTGTGTATGCGAGTGTATGCATTATGTATGCATATGTGTGTGTATGCATTATGTATGTGTATGTATGCATGTGCATTATGTATGCATATGTGTGTGTGTGCATGTATGTGTGTGTGTGTATGCATGTATATGTGTGTAGGTATCATTATGTGTGTATGTGTGTATATGTGTGTGTGCATATGTGTGTGTATGTGTGTGTATGTGTGTGCGTGTCTATGTGTATGTGTGTGTGTCTATGTGTGTGTGTGCATGCATACCTGGCTTCAACGAGTGCGCTCTTGGTCTCTCTCTCTCTCTCTCCCTCTCTCTCTCTCTCTCTCTCTCGCTTGTGCGTCCAAATCCCGGCACATTTGTGCTGAGAGAAATCAAATTTTTTTTTTAACATTCCAGAGTGTCGCTTATGCGATGCTAAAATATCGGAGCCAGTTTACCAACATTGCAAATAGCATCGTTAATTAGCGACGCTGTTTGTGATGCATAGATTTAGCGTTGCATAAGCGACGCTAGCATCGCTTATGCGACGACCGCTCGTAAAAAAAAAAAACCAAAAATAGGACCGTCGCTTATGCGACGGTAGTGTCGCATAAGCGACCGATCCCGTTTTTTTTTTCAATTCGGGGGCATCGCTACGCCCCCCTATTTCTTGTAGTGTATTGGCTATTTTGGCCAATTTAGACCATAAAACAAGTTATAATTTTTTTATATGCATTCATAACTTAAACTAAAAATGTGGAATACAAGGTGTCATTTTCACATAACCTTCAAATTTGAAGGGCATGGTAGACCATCAAAATAGAACCCTCTTTCCATCATTGTTATAAAGTATGATTATATCATAAGGGGAAACCTTGGGAAGAAGGGTGTTGTAATGAACTAACATTAGGACCACCACGTACTAGAGAGATGACACTGCTCCCAACCTTATGCCTCTATTTATAGCTCCTTGAATCAACAACGATCACAAGATTAATTGAAGTCCACATGTGCATGTGCAATCTCCAACACTGCTTTAGCACCTTCCACTAGAGTCCACTAGTGGTGGTTGTACTTGCCACTCCATTTAAATTGAAGCCCACATGTGCATGTGCGATCTACACTAGTGCTCTAGCACCTTCCACTAGAGTCCACTAGTGATAATTATGCTCTAGCACCTTCCACTAGAGTCCACTAGTGATAATTATACTCGCCACTCGAGTTAAGTCTCTTGGGACTCAAGTTAAATCACGTTAGCTTGAGTTCGAAGGCTTTAAATTCATTTGGCTAAAAATCCTTCCCCATGCTCCCATGGGGATTGAACCCAAGACCTCCTCCTTCCCAAGTTTCAGAATTAACCATTAGGCTAAGTGGGTTACTTGTTTTAGAGAGCATATCAATCATTGCTTATGTCTAATATTGAGATATTTGGCCTTACACAAGAATGACCAAATTATGTCTGATTTCATATCTGTCAAATCTAGCTCGGCTCTCAGATTGTAGATCTACTTTATAATATTCTTCCCCCAACATTTTCATCTTCAAATTGTAGGCATACCCCGAACCTCATGTTCTAAACTAGAAAAACATGTTTTCATCTCTATGGTGGGATTCATCTCATGTTTCAAATGAATAGAGGGGAATCTACTACATGATCTATTCCCAAATGGTTCAAAATGCTATCCAACTTTGCACTTGATAAGTTGAACTTAGTGAAAAGTAGGGAATAAATAATAAGGTTGTATCAAAAAACATCCCTCACCAATTCAATGTTTTTAATGTGTGCTATCTCAACGCTAACATGTGAAATGGGTGGGTTCATAATACTATTCCATTTATGGGTATCACTAATGCATGGGTCTAGCAACTTAGGTTGGAATTTCATCTTTGTAAAGACTTTAAGAACTTTTTTTTCATTTGAATTTGGTTTGGAAATCAAACTAGAAGTCTAGTTGACCCAAACATACAACTTAGACATTCATACTATCATCCACTTTCAACCAACATTTATATTATTTTTTCATTGATCAGAGGAATATTTTGTCCAATAGGGCTCGAAAGATTTGGACAAAATATAATTCAAGTGTGATATTTACTTGTGGTTAATGTTACTTTACCTTGACCAAAACAAATTCAAAATAAGTTTGTCTGATTTAGGAAGCTTTTCTCAAAGACTTTAGCTTTAAGTTCTTGGGAATCGTTATTATTTTGATGAATTCCTAATTTTTATTTTGAAGAGAGTTCTAAAATCTATAAATGCATTGGATTTGTGCTACTTAACTTGAAGCAAAAGTAAGATGGACGAGTCAACTTAGCCTTGACATCTTTGAAGGTTAAATGTGTTTTGTACAGAACATCTATCGGGATGTTCCATTTGCTTACCTACTCCCATTGGCTATCCCTGACTTTACGGAAAGGAGTTAGATACGTTATCTTATTCATTTCCCAAAGTTTTGGAAAGTGTTAAGGAAGAACCAAAACTCTTTGTAACCAATTCAAATTTTGAAGATACTTAAACTCGATGTGAGTAAAACTCTATGTGAGTCAAGACTTTAACTTTTCAAAGATCGATTTCAACAAGATATTGGAGCATTTTGTATATATTTAAGAGAATAAAACTTGGAATATAATAAGTATCCTTACAGTAAAGCAAAAACAAGATCCAACTACTAAATACTAGTGTGGTATCAAAACATCATTGTGTCATCCATCGAGCTTCTATTTATGAAATTTTTACTCAAAAAGACTACAACTTCAGCTAAGATTAAGTTAATGTTTTTCTTTTTTACAATCTCATAAGACACTTTACTTGGAAGGTAATTCTTATGCATTACTACTAAAGATATTAATCTCACCAAGTTATACTATGAACTGGTTGTTTTTAAATTAACTTAGTCTATCAAAGCTTAATTGAAAGGACCATTTAAAAGTTATATTTCTTTAGAACTTTTAAATGGACATTTAACTTGAAGTGTTTCACAATTTGATTAAGAGCATGCCTTATCATTCTTGAATTGCAAATGAAGATTTTGGAAATTAATTTCTTCATGATCTTCATATTTACTTGATCTTCAAATGTCTATCATGATTTTTAACCTGAACTTAAAATTCTCCTTTGAATTTTTTTTTATCCTCTTGAGGACTCAATCTTACTTCAAGGTTCATTCTAGGACCGTATGATCAACAATATAAGTATAAAAGCTAATCTCTCATACCACCCTATTTATTTTCACATTGACATGTCTATTGGAGTTTGAGATCATTGGAAGCACACAATTAGCAAAAGGAAGAAGAAGAAGCTTGGAGCACAACACACAATATTGAATGTATTACCAAGTGAATGTACAAAGATAAGTAACCCATTAGGGTTATAGGCATATATATGAGCTAGAAGGGGAACCTCCTAAAGAGGGAAAAAAGGTGCCTTGGTGGTCCTAAGTGTCTTCACACACATCATTACAAAAATATATCAACAAATCCCCCCTGGGAGTGATGCAGTGAACAAAGAGTTTGCACTCATGTATAATGAAGTGCCAATCTATGTAGAAAGATATGAATGCACAAAAGGAAGTAAGCCCAAAGCTTTGTGGAAAGCTTCAAACTTCTCCCGAGGAAGAGCCTTTGTGAAAAGATATGCAATGTTATCTTGTGTGGGCACATATGCCAAACTGATCTCTCCAATAGAGAAACTCCCGCTGACATAATGATAATGCACCTCATTGTGCTTTGTGCGAGCATGGTACATAGGATTCCTCACAACTGCCCATGCGCTCTAACTATCAGTGAGGATGGTGGAAGCAAAAGATTGACCAACACCCAAATTTGCCAAAAGGCGTTTGAGCCACACACTCTCAATAGTTGCTATGAAAGCTTCCCTATACTTAGCCTCACAACTAGAAGTGGCCATAGTAGGCTGCTTCTTGTTCAACCAAGACATGCATGAGCTACCAAGCATGAAGCAAAAACCACTAGTGGACACACGTGTCATAGCAACTAGCCCAATTTGAGTAAGAAAAAGCATGTAAATTTGGCGGTAGTGATTCCCCCCTTGGGATAACACAGTCCAAGTAGCCAAGTACCACTCAAATAGGGAAAGATGCACTTAACTACCTCCCAATGCTTGACACTTGGGCAATGCATAAACCTGCTCATTTATGAGAGAACAAACTGAATATTGAACAGATTTATGCATAAGTAAATCGAGCATCCAACAACCTACTGATAGAGAACAACATCAAATGCATCTCCAACATCATGAAGACTCAACCGTAAATCTATTTGCATAAGAGTGGCAATAGGTTTGCAACCTTCAAAGCCAAAACACTGCAATAATGTGTTTGATTGACACACAACTATTCCCCCATCAACTTGCATAAAATGAATGCCCAAATAATGATGCAAATGCCCAAAATCTGGCATCTCAAAAGAGGCATGCAAATCAACCTTAAATTCAAAGATATGCTTCTCATTAGGACTAATGAGCAACATGCTATCAACATACACAACAATGATCAAAATTAAATTATTTGCATGCTTAACATATAAGGTGCTCTCAATTGGACTGTTCTCAAAACCATGTGCAATCAAATAGTCATACCAAGCACATGGTGCTTGCTTCAAACCATATAATGTCTTTTTCAACCTACACTTTGTTTTCATGCCCTTTCTACACAAAACCATGAGGCTAAAATACATACACTTCTTCATGTAAGTCACCATTTAGAAATGCATTTTTAATGTCCAACTAATGTACATTCAATCCATGATTAGTTGCAAGTACACAAATGCTACGAACGGTAGTCGTTCGGCATGTGGGTGCAAATGTATCATCAAAATCAATGTCTCTTTCTTGAGCATAAAATTTTGCAACAAGCCTAGCCTTATACCTCTCAATTGTTCCATCAAGTTTACACTTCAACTTGTATAACCATTTAGTGCCAATGATCTTTTTGCCATGAGGCAATTCACATAGATTCCAGGTACCATTCTTCATAATGGCATCATATTCTGATTGCATAGCAGCCATCCAATTTTTTTGAATTTTGTGCTTCATCAAAAGAAACAGGTTCATTCTCATCACAGAGGCTAGTAGCAATCATTGCATAGCAATCTAATGCAAAAGAAGCACTATGAGATCATGAACGAGTATGATATGACAGAGGTGCATCTAATTTGTTATCTCGCAAAATCTTCACCATATATTAGCCCTCTCACCAACAAATGCATCATGTAAATTTGCATCAGAAATGCAATGATCTACATAATCATGTGGAACCTATAAAGGCTAAGAAATACCTCATTTGGACCTGCACTTGACTATCCACCTGTAAAAAGAGGAAGCAAGTGTCATACACATCTTTAGAGCTAACTGATGTCTCCTTAGTACATGAAAGTAATGATTGAATTGCATCTTACACAAAAACAACATCACACCTAACCAAAATGTGTTTGTCTATAGATGATACCAATGATAGCTTTTGCTTTTAGAACTATACCCAACAAAAATACATTTCACTTCTTTATCATCCAATTTCTTGCATTGTCATTCAAGCACTAATGCATATGCTAGACAACCAAAGACATGCAGATGAAAAACAGATGGCTTGCAACCATGGCAAGCCTCATATGGAGTGATAGATTGCAACGCTTTGGTGGGAGACCTATTAAGTACATATGTTGCACACATAACAACCTCAAGCCAGAAGCTATGTGGTAAAGCTTGACTTTTGACCATACAGCTTGCCATCTCCATCAGAGACATGTTCTTTCTTTCTACAAATCCATTTTGTAGAGGTCTAACTGGCACTATACACTGATGTTTTATCCCACTCTCAACCAAAAATGCATTAAAATGAGAAGACATGTATCCCCCCCGATCAAAATAGAAGGTGCCCAATTTGCATGCTAACATATTTTTAGCCACAAGCAAATTCAGTTTGAAGCACATAAACACTTCAGGATTTGATCTTTATGGATACACCCCTGCATGCATGGAGAAATCATCAATGAAAGTCATGAAGTAAAGGTTGTTCCCAAAAGGTGTCTGATAGTACCATAGACATCACTATGAACAAGCTACAATTAATGGGAATCTCAAACTAAACCATCTTTAGGAAAGGAAGAACACTGCATTTTGCCCAAAATACAGCCTTCACAGACATGTTTACAAGGTGCCTCAAGTTTGGGTAGAGAGGACACCATTTCATATTTTTGTAGGCATAGCAAACTAGCATAATTCAGATGACCAAAGTGTGTGTGCCAAAGCTTTGCATTTCAGATAGCTTGAGAATCTTGAACTGCACATGTTGAATCATTCACAGACTTTGTATAGTCAATGAGCTTACATAGCCAATGACATAAAATGCCAAAAGCAATAATAACATTGCCATTTTATAGATCATGAATTGTACATCTATCATCAACAAATTTGACAACCAAGCCGATTTTGGCTAATGCTCAAACTAACAACATATTTTTCTTGATCCCTGGCACAAAGAAAGCATCTGACAATGTGAAAGAACTACCATCACTAGTAGCCAGAATGATCTTACCAACTCTCATTAAAAGATAAGAGGAGTTGTTAGCACATGTGACAATATTCCCTTTAAGGGCAGGCTCAAGTGAGTTGAAGAAACTATGTTGCGATGTTATATAATTGGTTGCCCACTATCAAAGTACCAAACATTTGAGTCTACTATAAATATATGTTGCTCATGAGAAGACGGGTCATAATTGCAACTTACAGTAGCAAATGTCCATTCATTCTGCATAAGATTAGCAAACTCTATTTTTTGTGTAGAGACCTCTACAACAACCATTCCAGCCTCTTTCTTCTTTGCCTCTTTTGCAGCTAGTTTTTGAAAACTCTTTATGACATGATCATTTCCTTTATAGTATTTGCAAAAATATTTTTGCTTTTTTGTTTTCTTCTCCTCTTTGCCTTCCTTCTTTGACTATGTAGCATTAGCAGAATTTTTATTACTAGTAGATGAGCTCCATTTAGCTTTGCGCTTCTGACTAGCTAAGAAAGCTTGATCTGTGACACACATAATGGACTTGTTCTGCATGGATTGATCTTCTTGCAGCAAAACAGAGACTAACTCCTCAAAATTTAAGTCATTGGATTGTATCATCAATCGAAGAGTAGAAGCAAAACTCTTATTTGAATACGGAAAATCATTAAGAACAGTCTACAAAAGTGAACTATCTAGAAAGACTTCATCAACAAAAATCAACTTCTCCTTCAAATCTTTGATCTTTGTCAAAACATTGTCTATAGAATCTCCTTCACTCTCCAATTGTTTTAGGAGGTAAGCAATATGAGCCTCATTTCTTCACTGTTATAAAGTGGTAAGTGTATCCCAAGCATACTTAGCTATTTTGCAAGAGCGAATGTGAGAGATAATGGCATGTTTGATAGACGAAGCTATCAATGCATGTGCTTGAGCATCTTTGCCATCTCAACGAAGTTGCTTTGTAATAGGTGCAGTAGGAATTGTAGCATGAATAGGAACCTAAATATTGTCATCTTCAACCCCATCTGCATCACCTTCAATAACTATATTCACAAGTGTAGTAGAGTGTTTTTCAACACACTGCACAATATATTCCGCACACCTTTTGCTACCAATACATGACACATCATATATGCCCATAATGGGTAATTAGTACCATCCAACTTGTCCTCAGCAGAAAACATATGGAATGTTGGAGTTAGACGTCTGTGGAAGCACACGAATAGCACAAGGAAGAAGAAGAAGCTTGAAGCACAACACACAATACTGAATGTATTACTAGAGAATGTACAAAGATAAGTAGCCCATTGGGGCAATAGGCGTATATACAAGCTGGGGGGAAAAAACCTCCTAAAGAGGGAAAAAAGTGCCCCCGCGATCCTAGTGTGTTCACACACATCACTACTTAAATATATCAACAAATCCTCATGCGGTGAACAAGGAGTTGGCACTCATGTATAAGGAAGTGCCAAGCTATGTGGAAATCACTCCACAAAAGGAACTAAGCCCAAAGTTTTGCGGAAAGCTTCAAATTTCTCCCTAGGTAGAGCCTTCGTGAAAAGGTCTGCAATGTTCTCCTGCGTGGGCACATATGCCAAGCTGACCTATGCAGCAGAGAATCTCTCCCTAGCATAGTGATAATACACCTCAATGTGCTTAGTGCGAGCATGGAACATAGGGTTCCTCGCAACTTCCAATGCGCTTTGACTATCAGTGAAGATGGTGGTGGCAGAAGGCTGACCAACACCCAAATCAGCCATAAGGCGTCTGAGCCACACACACTCAACAGTCACTGTGAAAGCTGCCCTATACTCAACCTCACAACTAGAAGTGGCCACAGTAGGTTGCTTCTTGCTCAACCAAGATATACATGAGCTACCAAGCATGAAGCAAAAGCCACTAGTGGACACACGAGTGTCATAGCAACCAGCCTAATCAGAGTAAGAAAAAGCATGCAAATCTGGCAGTCGTGATCCCCCCTTGGGATAAAACAACCCAAGTAGCCGAGTACCACTCAAGTAGCGAAAGATGCGCTTAACTGCCTCCCAATGCTTGACTCCTGGGCAATGCATAAACCTGCTCATTTGTGAGACAACAAACTGAATATCTGGCCGAGTAATGCATAAGTAATTCAGGCACCCAACAGCCTACTGATAGAGAACAACATCAAATGCATCTCCAGCATCATGAAGACTCAATCGTAAACCCGTCTCCATAGGAGTGGCAATAGGTTTACAGTCTTCAAGGCCAAAACGCTAATGTGTCAATATATTTCGTTTGACACAAAGCCATTCCACCATCAATGTGCATAAACTGAATGCCCAAATAATGATGCAAATGCCCCAAATCAGACATCTCAAATGAGGCATGCAAATCAGCCTTAAAATCAGCAATGTGCCTCTCATGAGGACCAGTGAGTAGCATATGTCATCAACATAAACCACAATGATCAACATTGTGGTTTATGTCATCAACATAAACCACAATGATCAGAAGTACATCATTACCACGCTTAACATATAAGGTGTTTTCAGTTGGACTGTTCTCAAAACCATGTGCAATCAGATAAGCATGTATCTTTTCATACCAAGCACGTGGTGCTTGCTTTAAACCATATAATGCCTTCTTTAACATGCACACCTGGTTTTCATGCCCTTTCTGCACAAAGCCACGAGGCTGAAAAACATACACTTCTTCATGCAAGTCACCATTCATAAATGCGGTTTTAATGTCCAACTGATGTACATTCCAACCATGATGAGCTACAAGTGCACAGATGCTCCGAACAGTAGTCATACGGCATGTAGGTGCAAAGCTCTCATTAAAATCAATGCCTCTTTCCTATGCATAGCCCTTTGCAACAAGCCTAGCCTTATGCCTGCCAATTGTACCATCCAGTTTACGCTTCAGCTTGTATGCCCACTTAGTTCCAATGGCCTTCTTGCCAGGAGGCAAGTCACATAAAGACCAAGTACCATTCTTCATTATACCAACATATTCAAATTGCATAGTAGCCATCCAGTTTTCTGAATTTTGTGCTTCATCAAACGAAACAGGCTCAGTCTCATCACAGAGACTAGATGTAGCCATAGCATAGCAATCTGATGCAAAAGAGGCACTATGAGAGCCTGATCGAGTATGATATGTCAGAGGTGCATCTAATTTGCTGTCATGCAAGGTCTGCACCAGCCATTTTGGCATAGTTTTTGCCTGCTCAATATCAGCTCTCTCATCAATAAGTGTATCATGTAGATCTGCATCAGAAATGGAATGATCTGCATCATCACATGAGACCTGCAAAAGCTGAGAAGTTACCTCATTAGGACCATCACTAGACTATCCACCTGTAAAAAGAGGCAGCAGAGTATCATACATGTCTTTGGAGCTAACAGATGCCTCCTTAGTACATGAAAGCAATGGTTGAATAGCATCTTCCACAAAAATAACACCACGACTAACCAGAATGCGTTTAGTCTATGGATGATACAGATGATAGCCTTTACTTTTAGAACTGTACCCGATAAAAATACATTTTACTGCGTTATCATCCAATTTTCTACAATGTTGTTCAGGCACTAATGCATATGCCAAACAACCAAAACACGCAGATGAGCAATTTATGGATTGCGGTCATGCCAAGCTTCATATGGAGTGATAGACTACAACACTTTGGTGGGACACATGTTAAGTACATATGCTGCACACATGATAGCCTCAAGCCAGAAACTATGTGGTAAAGCTTGACTCTTGACCATACACCTCGCCATCTCCATGAGTGACATGTTCTTTCGTTCAGCAACTCCATTTTGTTGAGGTGTATACGACACAGTACACTGGTGTTTTATCCCTAGTTTAACCAGAAATGCATTAAAATCAAAAGACATATATTCTCCCCCTCAATCTGAACGGAGGGTGCCCATTTTACATGCTAACAGATTTTCAGGCAAAACCAAAAATTGTTTGAAGCACATGACCACGGACATCACTATGTACAAGCTGCAAATTCTTAGTAGCCCAAACTGAACCATCTTTTGGAAATGAGGAACACTACATTTTGCCCAAAATACAGCCTTCACAAACATGATTTCCAGGTGCCTCAAGTTTGGGCAAAGAGGACACCATTTCAGATTTCTGCAAGCGTAGCAAACTAGCAAAATTCATATGACCAAAGCATGCATGCCAAAGCTTTGCATCTGACATAGCCTGAGAATCATGTATTGCACATGCCAAATCATTCACGGATCTTTCATAGTCTATGAAACTGTGGTGGCATGATATATAGGGTTGTCAAAGGAGGAAAACAAGGTTGAACTGGAAGTGGGACTACGGAAGACGAAAGTTTGCTCTCTAGGGTTAGTAGTCGAGGTGATATCTACAGCTTCTGTTTAAGGAGGTGATGGTGGGGGTGTTGGTGGTAGTGACTCTGTTGACTCTTCATGGGTGACTTTTGGTTCATGGCCACGAGATAAGCTGCTTGGATGTTGTCTCGATTGGTTCAAATGTGATGGTGGGTTCTCCCATAGTGGTGATGGGAATCTGAATGTTTTTGCCTGATTGTGGTCTTATTTGGAATCTTCATGGATCATATTGAACGGGAGGCCTCTATATTGTGGATCGGACTGCTTCCACTACACCATATGTCTCTGCCATCAATAGGAGAGTTTCATTGTATTCAGAGTCCACTTCGGCTTCTTCCAAGAGTTGGACCATGATCATTCTACTATTCTATTCAGTGAGTAACTATTGTGCCCGCACCCATTCCATGATCTGATATAACCTCCGGAGTTCCGCTGTGTATGTTGGGACCCCGATGGTTTCTTCTTCTTCTGCTTCTTCTTCTTTCTCTTCTTCACCCTCTGGATGTTCTAGTTGTTGAGATAAAGTTCTCTGTTGATCGTCATCCCAATGTACATGGCAGCCTTTTGTGGATTTTCTCTGTCTTTGGGAGGAGGTGCCCGGTTCTTCTGTGTCTGAAAAGAATTCTACATCGGAGAGTTGTGCATTCTACAAGAAGGATTCAAAATTGAAGGTGCTCATCCCTTCAACATCTCATGTGGTAGCAAATTCAAATTCCGATGGGGCGGGAGGAGCAAATGGGGCCGTAAGAACTTCACAAGTTTGGACAAAGGGAATTGAGCCCCTCATGTGCTTGTTAGATATGCTCAATACTCCACCCTCATGTGACCATAAATGATCCATGGTGCTCTAAGTTGTAAGGCCCCCATTATGAGAGCCTGGACATTTGTGGAACCCTAACTTCCTAGTTGAATGAGGTCTATGTGTGACCGTTGATGGTTATAGATGATCTTTGTGAGCATAGCCATTAGGTTAGGTAGGGCATAAACTTCCAGACCATTGGGTTTCCATTTAAGGTGAAAGTAAAGGCCATGTGGCATCGTGTGGTTTCCCCATAGAACCTTAATGGGGGGAGTGCAGGGGGGGCTTGCCCCCTTCTACGGGGTCCAGGGGGCATATCCCCCTGGCCCCTAAGGCCGAGATGGTAGGACTTTTGGTCGTGGAGATATTGTCAGATTGTATATTTTACCGACTATGTTGTACCTCTTGACTACGTTTATCTATACCAAACCACCTTGTAAAAGCTATATAAGCACAGCCCAGGTTGAGCTTTACATAACATTGCACACTAGTAAGCCCTTCATCTAGAGTCTGTCTAGATCGCCATCTAAGCCCCACATTGGGAGCGCACGGGTGGACAACACCATCGTTATAACTGCATTAAACTCAACAACCAAGAATTTGAGTTCTCTATCTCTTAGTCCGCATCTATCTTTGTTTGCGTTTTTCTCTCAACTCTGTCTACTGGTCTATTCTGCTGTGCTGTTATTTTCTTACAACGCTTGGATTGATGTGTGGTAGTTTTGTGTCTTTTAAACATCTGTAGTTGTGACCAGGTTAATGCTAGTTCAATGGGTACATCATATGCTAAGCATTTGTAGATGATGCATGGTATTGCACAACAACCATTCACCACTAGCTTCCTAGATGAATTTTTATTCGCTCCCTACAGTTGCGTCATAATCCATACAGGAGGCTTAATCGTTAGTGCACCTATCTCTACCAAGTAAAGACCGAACCAAATATGTTTGTGAGGCTGAGTGAATCTATCTTGACCAGGAAACACAAAATGTTGCATGCACATACGAAGAGCGATGGACACATTTGGTGTTGAGTGCCACTATATCTTTTAACTTTTGCAATTTTTGATTGATGTTACTGGGTATCAAAGCATCCTTCTCGGAGGGCACATGCATGTCGTGCATGTTCAAAGGAGAGCTCACCAATTCCAAGGTAATTTCAAACCTTTTCAACTCATTGTTGTCCAATAAGGAAGGAAGAACGAAGGTTCCTGGTTTGTCCTTTTCCTCACTCGCCTGTAATGTTGACACCAGATAGTAACACTGCAAAAAATCCGATTTTGGTAGGGGTGCCTCAAAGTACTCCGCTAGCCCTGTGCATTGCCATATGCTTTGAAGTTTTGATGTGTTCTGGAGAGTCTCGAACTCCTTGGAAAAGATTTGGAATCGTACCCATGCCTTATCATACTCACACTTGTACTCCCAGATGTACTTCGCCTCTCCTAAGGGCCCTGGCATGCCATTGAACCAGTAAGAGTTTGCATGAACTCTCTTCGTTTTCCTGTGGGAGGGTCCACTATGGGTATTTGTTGGAGGTGTTGTAGCTCTATAGGTTGTTCAATTGGTGGCACTTCAATAGGTAGAATCTCTGCATTAATACCTGCAATACTCACTCTTGCCTGTGAGCTCGGGCCTGCTGTTTCTGCTGTGGTACTACTTGTAGCTCCTGATGCTTATCTACTAGAAGAAGAGAAGCATATTAGCATTGCATAGGAAACATGATGTTATGGTGTTCCCTCCACAATACCAACATGATATCCAAAGTGGTTAGGGGTTAATGGGTGGAGTGTTCATGATGTGTGTGAATGTTGGTTAGTAGGTTAGTGATTCCCCTAGATGCATACTTTGGATGTGCATTGTACTCCACATGTATCTATTGTGATGCAATTGGGTCAGGGGATTTGATACAAGGTTAATTCTCTAAAATCTTATTATGGGATTATAGCTTTTGGGAGAGATGACATGTAATGGCTTTTGGATTAGATTGTCTTGGATTTGGGACTTTTTTGGGTACCCATTTCTAGATACTTCTAGGTGTGATTGGAGATGTGACAATGTGGAGTGTAGGTGTTTGCATTGAGATTTGTGCTACGAGTGCCTGTGGGTGTTGATTCGATCTTGTGAGCCGAGGTGAAACTCTTTTAGCTTGTAAGCAGGTCTTGGGCACCCAAATCTATCTAGTATTTGGGTCAGCCTTCATTGATCGTGTTGGGACCCAAATAGAAATGATCCGTCTAGATTGATGCCTAGGATACTCCTTCATTGTAGTTTTAGACTAAGGAGTTTGTTTGGTGCATCCTTGGGATCCTGTCTGCTGAGCAGAGGGTTGTGCACCCTTGTGCATCCAAATCTGCTTCATTCCACAAGGTACTTTATGTTGCACCAGTCGTTGATCATGCTTCCTGATTATCCACGTCCTTTGTGTCTTTTGTTGCCCTGCTTGCTTTCTTGGGATCCTCTTTGGAAAAGAAGGGAGTTCCCCATTTGTTTCTTTGTTTCCATCACAAGTGACAATCTTCTGCACCATAGAATCTTGGTCAAGAATAACACAATCATCATGTGTGTTCCTGGAAGGACCAGGAGTTGGTTCCTTTCCTAATGGCCTAAGTGCTTGATTCTCTAACTCAATTGTGATGTGGCTTTGGCTCACCCATGTCTGAAGAAGCCCACTTCTTAGGTTTAGGTTGACTGCATGATCATAGATCCAGCCTTGGCCCAAGACAAGAGGTTCGGTAAGATCCTCATCTTTGCACACTAGCACTTTGACTGTCATTAGAACATCTTGAATGTAGAGGGGAAGTTCACCCATGCAAGGGGTTTCCACACCTCCCAATCCTATGAGATATGATTGTATAGGATTGACCTTCAATTACAATTCCTGATAGTAAGAAAGTTGAACTGCACTAGTGGCTGCTTCTAAATCGATCAAATCTCTTATTGTCCTTGCATTCTCTCCTTATCTTACCTCCAGGATCACAAATGGTCATTGATCACTATCCTATGGGAATGTATACCTGATGATTTGCACATGGCCATGTGATATCTTGGAGCTTCCTGAGTATCTGACCTAGGCTGACCTCTACCTTGTCTTCTTAATTTCATGCATTGGATGCATTCCAAAGCTTCTGCCTGCGCTTCTTCTCGAATTTGCTTTTCTTCTTCCTTGCGTTTCTTAGCAGTGTTGAGTCGATTTAGCATCTCCTCCGTCAGGGGTTCTTGATATAATTTAACTCTACATCCACTGATGTAACTAGGTAGGATGTCACCTGTTCATATATTTAGGTAGTGATGTGTGTGAACACACTAGGACCACCGGGGCACTTTTTTCCCTCTTTAGGAGGTTTTTTCCCCCCGGCTTGTATATACGCCTATTGCCCTAATGGGCTACTTATCTTTGTACATTCTCTAGTAATACATTCAGTATTGTGTGTTTGTGCTCAAAGCTTCTTCTTCTTCCATGTGCTGTTCGCGTGCTTCCGCAGACGTCTAACTCCAACAATTGGTATCAGAGCAGGTCCTCGCTTCATCTAGGGCGCCGTCGACACTCCTCCACTTGCAGTCTCAGAATCGTACGAATTATGGTGAGCATACTCAGGGTGTTTCTGAGATCAAAACGGCTTCGCTTTGTGGTGCCAAAATCGCGATCTGAGCTCGTTTCAACCTCCGAATGCATTATCGCAACGCTTGTGCAGGCTATTTTGTCTTTTTGTGCCAAAGGTATATACGTGTTTTTGTTCGCCAATATAAGTGTCTCGAAGTCTGCTACAGGTTTAGCAGAACTCGTTTGGGCAGTTCCGTTCAACTTTTTGAGATACAGTCAATTTTCTGCATCAAGGTATTTTAGTCACCGGCCATGGCTGAAAGCAGTGATGTATTCTGTATGTTGGCTGTTGAGGATAAGTTGGATGGTACCAACTACCATTATCTGCTTATATGATGCGACATGTATTGGTTGCAAAAAGGATTGTGGAACATTGTGCAGGGTGTTGAAAGACGTCCTGTTACACCTGCAACTACAGGTACTGCAAATACAGGTGTTGGAGCTGATGAAGATGGTGTCAAAGATGATATTGTGCAGATTCCTGTTCGTGCTTCTGTTTCTGTTGCACCTACTGTAGAGCAGATTCGTTGGGATGGCAGGGATGCCCAGGCACATGCATTGATAGCCTTGTCTGTCAAACGTGCCATTATTCCTCATATTCGCTCTTGCAGAACAGCTAAGGATGCTTGGGATACACTTACCACATTGTACCAAGCTAGGAATGAGGCTCGTGTTGCTTACCTCCGAAAATAGTTGGAGAGTGAGCACATGAATGAAGGTGATTCTATGGACAGTTTCCTAACAAAGATCAAAGACTTGAAGGAACAATTGATTTCTGCTGATGAGGTTATACCAGATAGCTTACTTGTGCAGACCGTTCTGAATGGTCTTCTTGATTCATATCAGAGTTTTGCTTCTACTCTTCGGTTTATGATGAAAGGCAATCCAAATGCCTTATCATTTGAGGAGTTAGTCTCTGTTCTGTTGCAGGAAGATGAGTCCAGGCAAAATAGGTCCATTATGTGAATTGCAGATCAAGCTTTCCTGGCTAGTCAGAAGGGCAAAGGAAAATGGAGCTCTTCAACTAGTAAGCAGAAATCTGCTAATTCTGCATATTCGAAGAAGGAAGATAAAGATGAGAAGAAATCAGAAAAGCAGAAATTGTTTTGTAAGTACTGTAAAGAGAATGATCATATCATAAAGAACTGTCCAAAACTGGCTGCTAAAGAGGCAAAGAAGAAAGAGGCTGGAATGGTTGTTGCAGAGGCCTCTACACCAAAAACAGAGTCTGCAAATCTTGTGCAGGAAGAAGAATGGGCGTTTACTACTGTCTTCAATTTTGACCCATCTTCTCATTAGCAGTGCATGTGTGCAGTAGACTCAAATGTTTGGTATTTTGACAGTGGGGCGACCAAACATATTACCTCGCAGCGCAGTTTCTTCTCTTCACTCGAGCCTTCCCCTACAGGGAATACTTTTACATGCACCAACAACTCCTCTTATCCTGTTATGGGAGTTGGTAAGATCATTTTGACTAGTGCTGATGGTAGTTCTTTCACTTTGTCAGATGCTCTATTTGTGCCAGGGATCAAAAAGAACCTGTTATAAGTTTTTGCATTAGCCAAGATTGGCTTGGTTGTGAAATTTACTGACAGTTAGAGCACATTGGCAGTTGCGAGGAACCCTGTGTTCCATGCTCGCACTAAGCACATTGAGGTGCATTATCACTATGTCAGGGAGAGGTTCTCTGCTGGGGAGATCAGCTTGGCATACGTGCCCATGCAGGAGAACATTGCAGACCTTTTCACGAAGGCTCTGCCTAGGGAGAAGTTTGAAGCTTTCCGCAAAGCTTTGGGCTTACTTCCTTTTGTGGAGTGATTTCCACATAGCTTGGCACTTCCTTATACATGAGTGCCAGCTCCTTGTTCACCGCATCACTCCCAAGGGGGATTTGTTGATATATTTAGGTAGTGATGTGTGTGAACACACTAGGACCGCAGGGGCACTTTTTTCTCTCTTTAGGAGGTTTTTTTCCCCCGGCTTGTATATACGCCTATTGTCCTAATGGGCTTCTTATATTTGTACATTCTCTAGTAATACATTCAGTATTGTGTGTTTGTGCTCAAAGCTTCTTCTTCTTCCTTGTGTTGTTCGCGTGCTTCCGTAGACGTCTAACTCCAACATCACCTTCTAGAGTGGCTAATTGGACCGCTCCACTTGTTGAGATTCTATTGATGATCATAGGCCCATGGCCCCTCTTCTCCAATTTTTGTGCATGTTGCTTCAAAGTGTAGACTAAGACTAGGTCTCCTACCTTCAAACCCTTATCCTTCACATGTGTGTCAAAATATGCCTTTTGTCTTTTCTGGGCTGCATAAATTCCTGCTGCTTCTCTCAATCTTGTTTCACCTAGTCGTTCAAGATCAAAGATTCTAAAGGAGAGCTCATGGCCTGTCCAATCATACTCTTGTGCTACTTTCAATGTAGGTATCAAGAAGTCTAATGGTAGCATTGCATTTTGGCCAAACACCATCTGAAAGGGTGTGGCTTGGAGTCCCATTTTATAG